>QPKB01000006.1:27687259-27872259 GCA_003546025.1 Camphora micrantha
ATCATCATTTTATACTTCTATGTAAAAACCGTGCTTTATCCCACTTATGTAATGGGCAGAATTTTCTAACTGGTTTAATATCCTGTTATGTTCAGTTCAGAATGTCTCCCTTCAAAAATTCCAGGATGCTAAATGAGAGTTCAACTTCAGGGCCTGAGACAGATTCCATTGTTAAATCTACTAATGACAATAAACTAGAGAAGCTGTATAGATGGTGGTTCTCTCTCATTGATGCTGCCAAATGGCAAGAGAAGTCATTGTTTCATGTACTGGATTTGTGCAAAGATCTGCATGGTTTCATAGTGTTTGAAGTAGCATGGAAGGATGTGCGAGGTATCAACTACTTGAATGAGCTTCAGGTAATCCATACATGACTATTTCATCCATAGCATCATTCTTCTAGTATTATAAATCATGGGCCCATCAGTGGGCTTGGTACCCAGCCATTTGGTCTTTTAAAGACCTGTACATGTTGGGCAAACTCAGTGACTACTGGCTGGGTTCAGACTATATATCGGCCTAAAATTTAGGCCCAGTCCAGCCTTGCAGGCTTCATTGCCAGGCACAAGCCCTGCCCTCCCAGAAAGTGTCAACCTGGGGCCAGAAAATTTACAGAATTATTTTTTTTTGTCAAATTAATATGTGGAATATTATTGATTTCTATTTCAACAGTCCCTTTTAATTATAATTCTTAGGCGACTAGGATTACAAATTGAAATGGTTTTTGGGCCCTAACCTATTTAATGAGGTGTAAAAGAGATGGAACAGATAATAAAAAAAAATCGTAATGCAAATATAGTATTAAATAGAGAAGAGTTTAGCGTGCCGAACTGGGCAATACTTTCAGGCTTTAAAATGGAAGCCCATCCCTGTCCCATGGGTCTAAATACCTAAGAAATAGTTTATTTATTGCTAACATTGGCCAAAATGTAGTTTTCCAATTTTTTGGGAAGAAGAGAAAGAAAAGGGGTTATGTTTTTTTTTTTTCACATGAAATAGCTTTTGTTTTTAAAAGTTAAAGATAGTAAAAGCAACAGTTTGAATGGGGTTGGTTGGGCATTAATCTTAAATGGATCAGCATTTTAGCTTAGAAATTAAAAGCCCATCACAGACTTGTCAGGTTTCATACTATCTAAACTTGGAGCTGGTATGATTGACCCCATCTCAGTCTAGACCCAATGAATTTTAATCCTATTAATTAATGTTCCATTTACTTGCAGACTGACACATCCATTGCTTTGGAAGTGAAATCATTGAAAAAGTGGGACTTCATTGGCATTGACCAGGCCATGAGCTGCTTGTCTTCTTGGTTCTCAGCAACAACATCTGAAACTAAATCACTCCATGACCATTTAAAGCAGATGTCTGATATTGATGCCCATGTTGATTGTCAGCGGGATCTTTCTATTGTTTCTAATGACCAAGACAAAGTTGTTCAGGAAAATATAGTTTACAGTGTTCAAGAACAGCCTAATGAAACAAATAAAGATGTCAGTAATAAACAAGCAACTGAAGAGGACTCCTCATCAAAGGATAAGTTTGATGTGGACTGCTGTACAGAAGATTACTTTGGCCCCAGTAAGGAATTAGATCATGATACAGCTTCTATGCCAGGCCATTGTGTGCAAATGATATCGTCAAAGTGTGTAGACAAGAGAGAGGAATCTAGCATTGATTCAACTCAATATATGGATAAATTGCTTCTATTTCGGTTCAGTGATGGTGTGCTTCCATTCAAATTAAGACAGATAATTACATCCAATCTGAGGCTTCTCACATTGCTCGAGTCAGGTCTTCCATCTTGGGTTATATTCCTTCAATCATATCCCATATTCTGCCAATTCTACCGCCCATGGATGCGTCCTCTTGCAAGAACCCTTTACGCAGTTATTTCACTCGTAACAGTTATAATTGGATTTTATGATTTGTATAAAAATGTCCCACTTTTGAAAGCAACTGCATCAAGGCTGTGTGGCCCACTTTTTGACTGGATAGAAGCATGGGGGATGATTTCAAGGCTTAGGTATCTTGGGACAATGTTGTTCCTCCAAAATTTTGAGAAGGCCATTAAGTGGTTTCTGATGATGATGCGCGTAGTCAGACCTCTTGTATCTCTGGTAATGAAACCATTGATGGTGCCACTCCTGGAGATTGTCCATTTCATCTCACCTGTATGGAGCATGTTCGCGGAGACAGCAGAACTCTACTTCTCAACAACATGGACTGTGATGAAATCTTCATTTGACATCATCTCTGATTTGGTCGACGTTTTATTCTCGCCATTTGAGCTTGCCTATTCATATATACTGGCCATAGGTATAATAAGCTAACTATTCTCTAGGGGAATTATATGGTGCTCAACCTATTTAAATGCATATTATCTTCAGGTATTCAAGATTCTACATGCTGGATGCATGATCTGTGATCAACAGGATGTATATAAGAAATATAATACTGGCTCAGATCAGTGAAAAAGAAGGCCAAACTATACAATGACAGGATCTTTTAATCAAAGTTATTTTTCAAGCATGGTCCATGCATGGTTTGGCCTGCCATTTCATCAACTTTGATCACTAGACTGCAGGCCTATATGTACAAAGTTAATGCCCTGCCCAGGATACTATGTCGCGCGATCCGGAATTCATGGTTCATATAATTGCTTTCATTATCTTCATTGTAAAATAATTAAAAAAAAAAAATGGGTGCATTTTATCTTGGTTTTGTTTTGTGTTACGATTTTTCAGAGTCCAATGCTAATGGGGATTTTTTTTTTTTTTTTTTTTTTTTTTTTTTTTTTATGCCTGATGCTCCAACACAGTGATGTCAGTCTATCCAATATTTAGTTCTATTTGGGAACTATTTCTTATCCCTTTTCGATTAAGTCTCACATTGGCGAGTTATATGGCTTCTCTGTTCACCAATGTCTATTACCTTCTCAAAAATGTGGGGTGGCATGCCAGTAGCATTACGAGCTTGACATCCTTTTCAGGGGTGAAGTCTGGTGCAAATGAAATCTCGATTTGGCGAACTCTTTGGAAAGATCTTTTCTCACAGGTTTTTTTGTTAACACTAGCTACATTACGCAGCACTCTCTTTTTATTGACTGGGTGGGTGGTGCCCTACATCACATGGACAAGCTGACATTGTGATAAATATGCAGGTTTTTCGTGCTACACGAAGCATTATTAATGGTTTTGTTGCATTTGCCACAGCATGTAACAGGCACAGGCTAAGGTATGAATATATTCTTTTCTGGCTACAATTCTTGAGCTTAGTCCTTCTGAGTGTGTATATATATATATATATATATATATATATATAATGTGGGACCCTATTCTCTTCTTCAAAGTGGATTGCATTTTTCCCTTTTAAATTGGCACTCTTCAAGATCTTGTCTGTGAAAAACAAAAAGCTTTGCTCAATGCTTAAATTTTGCTGTTTCTCATCAAGATAAATACATTGCAATGCAGCATATACAACCACATACGAGTCTTCCTTTGGCACCTTTCTCGTCTTTTCCGGCAGGGCCCACACTACTCATGTCCTTGTCAACAAATACAAAGACCAGAAAATCGTCACATGGTAATTTTACCATTTTAGAACTTGATATTCATGTAATCAGGAAGTATCATGCGCAAGCTTCAGGCCCAACTGCATAGTGCAATTGTTTTAGATAGTCTAGTCTGAAATTTGCCAAATGCCATAGTTTTTTTGTTGAGTCCATACATGCCTTCATTTGTGTGCACCTTCAGAGGCACACAAACTTGCCCATGGCATGTATGCAAGATGGTCTGTGCATCAGGCAGGAACAAAAGTGCAGATTCCATGGCTTAAAATCAGGTTGATGCACTCATTAGGTGGGTTACAGGTTCAGTGAATATGGATCATTGCATTTCAGATTTTAAAACAAAAAAAGAGGAAGAAAAATGACCATTGGCACTTAATCACTGGTACACATGTGCAGTGATGAACCCAACCTGAATTTTTGGGCCAGGGAACCTTCAATTGGGGTCAATGGACCTTGCAAATGTCCATGATTGGGTTTGTAAGCTTTCCAGAACCCCAATTTTATTTATTCAGGGAATGTTAATAACAAACTTGGCATGTTTTTTTTACTAATACAAGATGGATATATTCTTCTGATTTCTCAGGTAGCGTGGGAGGAATGTGATCGTTGCAAATAGAGGGAGATCACTGCCAAACTGTAAAATAAAATCAAATCAATATAGGAACAGTTTTTTCTAATTTATTTTTGTGTGACGCGGCGAGGAAGGAGAAGAGAGATGATATTTATTGTTCAGTGTGTGATAGTTGTAAATATGTTTTTTTTTGTGTAATTGTAGATAGCATGTTTTGACACACACCCACCCACTCAGCCAGTATATTTTATGTATATATATGGATAAGAACAGAATGGGGGTGTTTTGACACAGGTATTAAAATCAATATAGAGGTTTTGGGTGGCATTTGTGTAGCAAGAGCTGTTTGTATGTCATGTTACAATATCACTAAAAGTGGATGCTGGATGAGGGAAAGCATTGAATGACTATCAGATGTATCCTCTTTCACTGAATGACTTACCTGAATGTATCTTCTTTTTTGAATTGAAATCTCCTTTCTCTCTCTCTCACTCAATTTAGTACCTTTGAGGTTGCAGAAAAGAGAGTAAGCGAGCATTTTAGCTCAATGATGATTGTGAAAAATCAATTGATCTCAATGTGTTTGGTCTGCTTCTGAACTGGGTAGAAATTTAGACAGATGCGGTCATCACTTTATAGGTAATAGTGTCTTAAAACTCTGTAGCATACACTCCATCCATTAATCTCAGGAAATGTGGTGAATCTTGCTTAAACAACATGTTTGACACAGGATTTATCTGATGGTAGGCCTGATTCTGATTGGAGTGAGAATGGGCCCAGTGCCAATATGCATTTCTGAGCTGTTTAAATTTAAGAAGACTTATCACTTCTGATGGGTTAAACGTCCCATTCAAGCCCCATAACAACTCAAAAGCTTGCAGTTCTCAGCCTTTGGTCCCCATCAGCCCTTGCATTCACTTATAGTCCCAAATACTCCCATTCGAGCTGTTCATCTTCATAGTAATTGATGTACTGGCCTGCCCCACTGGCTGGGCCCACACTCTTAGACCCAATCAAAAGAATCCGTCTTGCATTTAAATTTCAAGTCCAGTTGGAAGCTGACCGTAGCAGCATTCAAGTGGGCAGCCCAGCACATTTATGTATCAAGCTTGTTTGTTGAATAGCATCAGGTGGCCTGAATCAGAAGTTTGGGCCTTTTGTTACTGAACGAACCAATGTGATAGGTATCCTTCTCCGAGCACTTCTTATCAAGGATGTGAAACTCATGTTCTCAGCTGTGTAAAACGGCCACCAATCCAATAATCCAATTCACTGATATGATTGCACCTCTGTTTGGTCCAATTCACAGGCTAACCACATGGTTAGACCATGACCATCCAATCTTTGGCTTTTTTTCTAGCAAACCATCACTTCCACAACTAATTAAGCATGTAGTACATTCCATGTTATGGGGCCTGATCAAGCCACTGGAATGTATGCTGCATGATTTGGCTAGAAAAGAATTTAGATGGACCCAAAAAAAAAAAAAAAATTTATTATCATAGTAACCAACGTATGGGGCCTCAAAAACAGACGGGCAACAATAACTTAGTCCAACTGTTAACTTTGTCTGGTCATGATGCAAAGGTTATAATTATATAATCAAGGTAACACTTCACAGCATATGAAATCTATGAAAAGCTCTTTCCTCCAGACCAACTACCATTCAATGGAAGGGCTGGAGATGTAATGAATCTTCTCTTTCTGGCAAAAAAAATGGAAGGGCTGAACCGAGCTCCACCCTATGGACTGTTCTCAGGCACATAAGAGGCACCATCAATGGTCTCAAGCAAATAGAGGCATTATCTACCCCTGTTTGTTAGGTAATTATACCCTGATAGCCTCAAGAACAGCGTTTTTTTTTTTTTTTTTTAGATGATTCCACCTGAAAAAAACAAAAGCTAAAAAAAAAAAAAAAAAAAAGATACGACCCTACATCTAATAATTAATAGATATACAACAAATGCTCTCCAATTTTTCCTCCTAGCCCTTCCCTTTAATGCCTGAGAAAATTCTATCTTCTGCCAGAAACGGTGTAATGATTTGCAGACGACTGCGCTCCATTGGTTGCAGAGGAGTCGTCACCCTTCACTCTCCTGTAGAAAAGCACATAAGCCGCAGCCGACTTCACATCTTCCTCGTTTATTGGAGATATGTGGCTGTCATCGAAGTTATACCACCTGTTCTCGTCCAGAAGCTGCACATTAAAGAGGGAAATAAAATAGTGAGGAAAAAAGTAGTTAATTCTAAATATGAGGTCTAACATCCCTCATCCTAGGACAACACCAATTTGAACCAGCAATGCAACGAGGTCGTATCCACCTTCCGGTGATGCACACTGTTCAAATAGACATTGCAACGGAGCATATTACATCAATTTACCACCAATGAAGGACCAGGCCATCTAAGAAGCTCCCTAGAGTCTGGAAACAATAGTTAATCTGATGCTCCATACAAAGTGGTCCATAGATCCAAATATCCTCTAGCTAAAAATGTATGATGCAGGAGTACTCAAGGAAAGACACCACGTGAATGGTCCAGATCACCAGAATGTGCTAAGGACTTCTACTTGCTTGGCTGGATGATGTATGCATCTTAGAAATTCAAACAGGGCCAGTTTGCAGCCATCTAAACCTGAGGCCTGCCATGATCTATACTCTGACTAAGTACAGAGAGAGAGAGAGAGAGAGAGATATCGAATATGCAAACTAGTGTTCAAGACACCCATTCACCTTGATATGTGCAGTATAGTGCCCACTTCCCATACCACCATAGTGGTTGCTCAAGGCATAGAGCTCATACAGCTGGCGCCGAGAGCTGTTCTTGTGAGCTACATACTTCGTCAAGTCTAAGTCATGAATGGGGAAGTTGACAAAAGTTTCCAGCTTATGCTTCATTGACCTACTGTAGGAGAACCGCTTCAGGTGAATAACCAGCACTTCAGGAAGCCTCCACAGATCAAGCTTCTTGCTGGCTTGCCGTTGTTCTTTGCATTGCGAGCAATACCTACAAGAGAAATGAATCAAAATCAAGCATCATACCCATATTTGCTGTGGTTAAAATACTTCGAAGGCAATGTACCCTAGTTACCCTGTTTTAGATTTCTAAAGACATAATCAGGCCATTCCAAGCAGTATACACTTGGTATCTGAGAATCAGAGGCACACCTTAATGGGCCCGCATGGGGCATACCTCAACTTACATGTGAAGACTCAAAAGTCTCAAACCCAAAAGGGGGCTCAAGCTTCTAGTTGCACAAATCCCTCTTTGGCAGTGACCCCATTAAAAACACTGATTTATTTCTTTATTTGGTCATATTAAGACCCTTTCTTTAGAAAATGTCCTGTTGAATGATTAGGATGAGTTAGGCTATTATGCTCCAGAAATACAATATATTTTTCTGTCAGTCTGCCGGCACAAAATCTTATGAAATTTAATAATAGAACTGTTTGTGAAAGCAACCTTTTCAAAATTTTCTTCGAGAACTTTTGGCGCAAGACCATTCTTTGGTGCAAGATCAAAGGCTGCTGAGAAGAATTACCTATTGGATTCTATCATCTTCCAATCTCTGTTCCTTGCTGTTGTTTGTTTCTGTTTGATTCCTGATAACAGTGATGAATTTATTTTATTTGCTAATAGTTGAGTACCTTCAGAGAGAACAAGTATTCAATTGCTTTAATCTGATCACATGGGAATCAGACCTGTTTCGATTCAGCGCTTGAATTTTTCTAAATGTCTGGCTGCATAAAAGAACAGTCAATCGCTTGCCTAAAATTCAGTGATGAATTCAGATAGTGCAGGCTGTGGGTATTATTAAATAATTTAGGTTTTTTTTAAAATATAATTTAGTTTTTTTTTTTTTAACTGTAAAAAAAATTGTTACACCAAAATAGCACAAAAAACAAGATGCAAGGCTAAGCCAGCCCCAAGAAAAACCACACGGCACCTAAACTAACAATACAACAAAGAACTAGACATCAAAAGAAAGAGGAGTAAAAAATTACTCCTTAGCAAAACTATCCACCATGACATTTGCTTCTCTTTGAATATGATGAAATTGAGCATACAGCTTCCGAAAAATATCATGCACCTTCTCCACCCATCCGCAATCCTCCAAGGATGAGAAGATTTCCCTGAACCCCACTTAATCGCCGAAAAGGAGTCACCTTCACTAATAGCCTATAACCATTCAATCTCAACAACTCCCTACAACCAATTAGAAAAGCAAACACTTCAGCTTCATAGCCTTCATTCACATCCGAGCCATCGAAAGGCCTAGAAAAGCTCCTAACAACATTGCCATTCCAATCTCATTAGGCACCTCCAATACCACCTCTACAAAAAGAGCGTAAATAACTTTCATCAAAATTAAAGCTTAAGGAAACCTTGAGAGGACTATTCCAAAAAAATCGTATCAGGAAGGCCACTAGGCTCAGGCCCCATCAACATGCCACATGTCACAAAACTAGGTCAAGTAACACTATAGGTTACCTTCTCTAAAAGGGTTGGATTGAACCAACCTGATCAAACCAGATCCCTACCCACTGATAGCCCAAGCAGTTTAGTTAGGAAGAAAAGAGAAAAACCCTCAAGGAACCAGAACACAAGATCCCTCTACAAGGGTAGTGAGCAAGACTGTCACCGGTAAACTGCAAGTTAATGGTGTTCAGACATTTCTCTGGAATTGGCACAGATGGTTTTTCTGGCACAGACAGCTCCCGGCGGCACATCACCAGCGCCTTTGCCTCCCACGAGCTCCTTTTTCCTTCTTCTACAGGGATGTCAACAGAGAACCAAACCCCATCGATCTCCAAAACGAGATGAGTATTCTAACCCTATCAACCCTCCGTTTGTTTATAGCTTTTTCATCAATCTGCTACACTAGCCCCAAACACTCACCAAGATGAGAGAAAATACTTTTGTCCCATGCATGCAAATGGATCCCTTTCATTTGAATCCAGACTGGCTGTAATGCTGGTCCTAAAACTTCAGTCCGTCGATCCAACCTTCGAATAGGAGTCCTTGAAAGAGAAGCCTAGATTCATCATACTGGAGAAATCATTCTGTGTCAGAGGCCTAATCCAAAACAGATCCTGATTGAGCCTTTTCACATCTGCCTGAATACTCTTCCTCGATGACAACCAAAACTGAATATCACATTCAGTGACATCCAACCGATTAACTGTTCCTATGACTGAATCACACACCTCCTTTTTTTAAAGAAGTAACAAATCAGCAACCTTCACCGCCTTTTGACCTCCCACCATATCTATCCATTCCTGATACTTCCTCTGTTTCCCCGCTTCCCATTCAAATTTCAAAGTGATGAATATTGGAAACAACTCTCATGTCTTGAATATGAACAGATGGAATGACATTCCTTTTTCCTGCATTTTCATAGTTTTTGACAATAGGTTTAGAGTTACTATCAACAAATTTCGCCTTCTGGACCATTATTCTCCTACCTCCAACAACTCTTCCATTGAAATTTCGGATTGCCCAATTAGCACCCCATTCAGTTTTAAATCTAACAAAACCAAAACCTATACCTTTCCCAGATCGAATATCTCTTGGCAAAAAGACATCAAAAACAGGACCTGCCTCCCAGAAAACATCGAACAGATCCTTAGCCGTAACTACCGGAGAAAGATTAAGACGAACAAAGACCAGCAATCCCTAATCCACCCTAGCTTCATCCCCATCTTACCTCACCACCTAATTGTCCTGAATCCTAGAGTTGGAACATGGTATCCAAGGTCAGTTGAAGCACGTAAAGTCTTAAAGATCAGCAATTTATCAAATAATATAGTTGGTTGTAGGATGTTTTGTCAAATATTTTAAAGAAGAAAATTTTGCTAGGAATAGGATTGTGCAAGTTTTAGTGTTTGTAGAGAAAAGATGACGGCTGTGCAACTGTCTGAGATATGTTCACTTGGTTACTGATGAAAATATGCAGATACTAATATATTACTCAGTGAACTTTAACTTTGTGGGGTTAATCAAATATGCTAATGTACTTAATACAAAAGGGCACATAAACCAATACCTGTGTTTTCATATACTAACAAAAGCATCATAAGCATTCTTCTGGATATTATAATTTAGAAGAAGACTATTGAAAAAAAAAATTCTTTTTATCAAAGGAAGAAACTAACCACATCTCTTCAGGCACTAGCGGTTCTTCCCGTAAAAAAGCTTCCAAGCAGGTGTACAATGAGAGAGGCTCCGTCCGTGCCTTCTTAGTTGCAGGGGTATACTTTAACACCTCAGGAAGATTCTCAAGATATTTGGTATCATACTTCTCCAAAACCTTTTTTGACCAATCAATAAACACCAGAATTGATGTTGACGATGAGGACAGCCTAACGGCTTTCTCCTCTCCTGCTGAGAGATCAATGCATGCATTGTTCTCATCAACCAACTGCAAAGGCAGTTTCAAGGCCGGAGCTGTTCTAGAACTGCTCTGTTCCTTATCTGTGGATGTGGCAGAATTTTTGCATGATGCAGTCAATCTGGTGTCTTGAGAGGCTTGGTCTGCTGCAGCAACACCTGTTTTATGGAAGTCAGAAGGCCGGAGTGATTCGGTTCTTAGCATGGGGGAGAGCATTGTGTGAACCATCGATTGAACATCGCCTCTTGTGATAACATCATCACGTGAGATTGGAGCGACAAGAGGCGTACCATAGGGTTTCCAGTTTGACTCCCTGAGATTGATGTATCAATAACAGAACGCTCATTATGTGAATGCACAAAGGAAGTTCAGAGGAAACAGATGTGTGTAATTGTGAACGTGCGAGCGTGCGTGCGTGTGCGTGTGTGTGTGTGTGTGTGTGTGTGTGTGTGTGCTGTGTGTGAGAGAGAGAGAGAGAGAGAGAGAGAGAGAGAGAGAGAGAGAGAGAGAGAGAGCAGGCGGCTGGGGGGCTGGTATCTATAAGGGATGTAAATGGGTCCGACGTGGCCAATATCTGGTTTTTTTGGGTCCAGTCCACAGTGGTCCGCATCCAGATTTTCAGGTTGAGTATTTCAAGGAATTAGGGATCCATTGCCCAGTACGGTTCATGTTAGGTCCACCAATGCCACTAATTAACAGCAGTAGTAATAGCTGTAGAAGCAGTTGCAGCAGCAGGTATCAATGCCGCTATTATGATTCTGGACAATTTTCTCCTGCGCATCTGCAGTTCATTCAGATTGGTGCCGGTTGTCACAGGGAAGTAGGTGAAATTCAAGGGGGTCACGCCTTCACGGATGGTCCGGATGAGTGCTCCCACAAAGGACTGAGCACAGGAGAGTTTTTTCCTTATGATTCTTCACATTTTATCATAAACTACACTAATCATAGCAGGCAAGTTCCCAGGAGAAAGAGAATCCATTTCTTTAGGGGAACAACACAGGTCAGCAGAGGTCAATAGCAGTTCTATACATTCACTTTTGAAAAGCACTTCTGTAATTCAGTAGAAACGAAATGACTAGAAATTTCTTGATGTTCGCTTTTTTCCAGATATCATCAGCACACAGATGATAATGCAAAAATAGGTTAGGTTGTGAACAAAACTTACACTTCTTCACGACGATGAATTAACTGAAGGAATATCGAGTTCTTCACGAACTTTGGGAATCTATATGCAGCAACATGGTCATCATCTTTAATCGTGGACAACGAGATTAAAGGATCCTCCAAGAATCGATGAATCAAGTGCCCACGAATCTACAAAACACATATTTCAAGTTGGAATTAGCCAATTATCAGTAATTAAAAAACCAAATTCACAAGGAACAGAATGTTAATCCTACATACCTCTGCAAGCAAAAGCTTCTCCCCGAGTTTCAAAGAGCAGGCACTGCTTAATGCTTGGATCAGGTCCTTGCACCGTCCCTGTTTGGGCACATTAACAGTGCATGCCATTGGAAGTCCACTCCCGTCACTACTGAAGACCGTCACAGTCATGGTCCGAGTTGTGGCAGATTGTAGAGGTAAAGAAAGGTACATGAATGGATCAAAAGTCACAGAGACTTTCCCGCATGCAGGACAGACCAGAGTTGATTTGTATTGACCCTGTCAAATTTGCATCACTCAGATACATAAATCACGGACGAGCGGTTGTGTCATCAGGAGTGGGCATCCAATATCTAGTCGGCAGCAAAAGGAAAAAAAAAGGTATAACAATCAATAGTACACTTGTTGTTTACATTGTACCATGCAAAGCAAATCAATCTTTCACTTTGTTGCAGACTCTCAGCAAACATAAAGCAATTTATCAGTCATTAAAGTCAAAGTAATTTTGCAAGAATAGAAACACAATATTAATCCAAAAATTTTCTTAAGTCCTGCAAGTTGCAGATGATATGAGGGCACCTTTAGGTGATCTCCCTTTTTTTTCTTGAATGGTGACCTTTAGGTGATCGACCAGGTACATATTACAGTGGGCACCATCATGGATAAAAGAAAAAACCAGAATTCTCCCCCAGGTGACGATCTTTGCCATCTGAGTTTGAAATTTGGAGCATAGTTTGTCATTGACAATTTGTAGACCACCTAACAGATAACAAGATAATTATCCAATGGTAGAGCATGGTCCACTCCCATGATGAGGGTCAACTGATGAACGGATTTGATAACCAAAAGATGAGAGGCACTCCGTAAATGGCTTTCTTAGAAAGAAGCAGTTTGCCTGATCAAGCATCATATAATACCTCTGCAAACACAAGAAGAGAAGTGTGACATTCACACAGCAGGATTTCTGAGAAAATGAAGAGAAAAAATAGCCTTGATACAAGCAGCTTCCAACTGAGCAACAGGCTCTTGCCCAATCCAATTTTCAGTAGCTAACTATAACTTTCAAAGAGAGACATTCCCACCCACCTTGTTTCATCTAAATTGTTTAGCACGTACGGAACCTTCAAATGGATACCGCACCAACAAGAAATGGATTCTTCCATCCATCAAAACAGAATATCCATCTTGGATATGACACATTGGATATAGGATTGAATACAGGCCAGTACGACCTGAAAACAGGCCAATTCTGATCTCTCTTCAATTAGACATCTCCACAGCAAGAATGGATTTCTCTAATGCCTCTGAAAAGCAGATCATCAGAATGCTAGGGGAATCCCACGATGAGAGTATATCATTCTCATAAAAAGCATCTAGAGATTGACCATAATTTTGGCAAAGAATAGAATGAAGAAAACTGTGTCCAGTTTATGTTCCAACTGGAGATCAAATTGCTTACATTTTTACAGAAGGACCTGGTTCTGGTTATCTTGGTCCAACTACTTCCTTCAGAATAATCAGAGGGAGTAAACAATATTACCTGCTCCATGTCCAATGAGCTACAATAACAAAAGCCTTTCTTAAGTATTCTCATTTCACTTGCCCTCCCATGAAGTAGCATTTCCAATTTTAAACATGTATATAAATGCACGGCATTCCTCCTCATTGAATAAACCATCATGACTTCAAAAAAAATAATAATAATAATCTTTCAGTTTCTTAGTTATGGAAGGACATAATCCATATATGTGCTTATTATGCTTTAACTAAGGAGTTACAGTAACAAACAAAGAAAAAACAATTGAATGCTTGTAAAATTAAACATCTTTGTAAATTTACTATGAGCCACATCCATATATGTGCTTATCATGTTTTAACTATTGCAATAGAGCCAGAAAACAAGTAAAGGCATAACATTATCAAAAAAAAAAACACAACTGAATGCTTGTAAGAGTAAACATCTTTGTAGATTTTCTAAAAACACGAGACAAAATAACTAAACTAATTTGAGACTAGTGGAAAGATACAACCAAGCCAAGCAACTAATGACTTTTTTTTATCTAGCAACATACACAGATTCTTGCAATTTTCTACATACATTGTGTTAGAATAATCTCCTTTATCATTAACTAAAATACTCACTTGGCACACATCAACAATTATGGAATCATTTCGAGCAATGTGATTAGCCCAGTATTCATCAGCAACCTCTTCATCAGGCCGTCCATCTGCATCTTTAGACTTTACATAGGGTTTGACTTTTACACGATTCAGATCTTCATGAAGTCCATCTAATAGAAATGCCAAGAGCTCCTAAAAGAAATTATACACCCATCAAGGAAAGCCTAAAAATTTGAACTGTATCAAGAAATGTATGCAAGGGAACAACTCAAACCTGTGAGTCATGTTGATTATATCCACTGAATTGGGATGCAAAACGCGCGAGTTTTGATTTAAATGGGCGAGGAGCAATGGGAGTTCGACTAGGAGCCCACAACTTTCTAAGAAGCTCTCCAAAAGCTAAAGCAAGCTCACCCTGCATAATAGACACGTCAACTCAATTATGTGATAAACAACAAGCACACAAAGTCAATCTGATGTAGATGGAATGCAGTTATTTGTGAGCCCTTCACTGTAATTTTGTTTTATTTAATTTTATTTTTGTTTCTTTTTCAGCAATCCAACTCTCATATACCTGAATTTTTTCTTTGTTTTCTTTTCTAAGTATTTCCACTTCAAATAATATATTTTTGTCATCAAAAAAAAAAAAAAAATCCTCCATGCACTAATATCCTGGGATCAAATCATTAATAGATTAATAATGATAATCAAGTTTACGAAATTTTCCTGAATCATTGACTTACCACCGTACCCAAAGGATTCTGCCAGTTAATTTCTTGATGGTAATCTTCTCGAAAGTATCTAGCAAACTCTGGTGTATGTACGAGGCATTGAATCGCACTATTCATGAAACAAGTGTTTCCAAGATTCAGCAACCCAGTCAGACCTCCAGAAGTCCCCCTTGTAGTCATGCTATTGATTCCATATGAATTATCCAACTCCCTGGCTGGAGAAGCAAGAAATTGGCTTTGTGATAATTCTGAACTGCAGCTTCTGGTCACAGTTTTGTTTGTAGATAAGCCTCCTGCAATGGATACACTCGACCTGCTAGGTTCTACCAGAACAGAAGTTGAGTCCTTCTCTGTTGATCCATTGTCCTGCACGGAACTGGTACAGCCACCAAATGCAGTACCGTTGGTCTCACTCAGGGCCTCCACGAGGATCTGTTTGAGAAGAAAAGGCTGTGCAATTAAAATCGGTGTGCACCATACACGTAAAACAATCCAATTTCATTCCAATTAGATAGTGGAAATTAGTGCAGTGATTTTGAGCAGTAAGAATCTTTCAGTCAATTGCAGAGTTGGGCCCCATTGACCATTATATAGTGTTGGATTCAAAGAAATTGGATTTGGATCCAGTTATTTTATATATTTTGTGATTTTTTATATTCAATTTTCAATTTCTTCCCAAAATGAAACAGTAAAAACAGAATGCCAGAACAACCAAAACAGCCAAAATGTTCCACTAGGGAGGATAACCGAAATGGGTCCAAAATGAAATTAACAAGGATCAGCTATGGATTGGTGCATATGTGATTGAAATTAACAAGGATCAGCTATGGATTGGTGCATATGTGATTGACGAAACTCAGAGAGAAGTTGGGCTTCTCGATTCCCATACTAAAGAGTTTAACTAGTGACATTCAAGCCACAACACACATCTCAATCAATCCCATTTTACATGACCTCAGTAAATACATTAAAGCCTAACTGTCACTTTATCAGGAAAGAATTAGCACACATCTTTTTTATAGTGCATACATCAAAACACAGGATCAAGTTGAAAATGACTTTACCACAGTTCTTCCAGTAAATAAATTGCAATTGCAGTAATTATCGACAAGCCGGGCATGATTGACACATATGCACCAACTTGAGGATTTTTTTATTTTTTTTAACTAAAGTAAATGGAAGCAATGTGCATGTTTTGCATGTTCACCCTCAAATGTAATAATAGGGTTTTTTCTATGTAATCAGCCAATACTACAACGACAAATAAGAGTCCCACTCATGGAACAGATTTTTCTTGTTCTTTTTCTTTCTTCTTTTTTTTTCCTTTTTTTCTCTTTTTTTTTTTTTTTTTTTTTTTTTTTTTTTTTTTTTGCCTAATTCCTATCTCATTACTGATGGAGCCCACATATATTTGTCATGGCTGAAATAAAGCACTCCTTATTGCTCAGCTGAACATCATATATGTCTGAGTGCCAGGTGACTATTGAATAATGAATAGTTATAAAATGCATGAATAACCAAAACAAGAGCTTCTTATCTTGAATTCTCCAAACTTAACAAAAACAAGGCAGTCAAAAAGAAACACATTCAACAAAATACTTTCAACAATGAGAAACAGGTTTTAATTGACACTAATGGAGGAAGATGTCAAGTTTAGACGCTGGATAACATGCAAATACAATTTTTGACATCAAGGAGCTTGAATATGCACCTTTTCCAAATGAGTAACTAATTAGTAATATTCACATTTATGTAAAGACCAAAAGGAAAAAACAGATGCTTCTTGATCAGTGATCATAAAATGCAAAGTAGATAAATTTCAGAAACTTCTTCAACCACCACTTTGGCTTTAACGACTCATAAGACCCCAATCCCAAATCCCAATCAGACAATAAGGATCATCTTTCAGTAATTTTTGGGCTACAAAGTAGCCATCAAGACAATATGCATGGGATCAACATATTCTAACTCTCAAGTTGCTAACCAATACACCCAAAATGCCTCGGCATTAAAGGTGCGGCAAACTAGGCATGGGCCCTGCGCACATGCGCCCACACACCAGACATGACATGGGGCCTTTCTTTGCCCTACACGGATTCGAACCCGGGACATGTTGGCTCTAATACCATCTCGAGTTGCTAACCAATACACCGAAAATGCCTAGCGTAAAAGGTGCGGCAAACCAACTATTTAACACTAACAGCAGTAAGTAATACGTAATACATCTTTTAAAATGGGACTAAAATAGATAGATAAAAGATGTTATGAGTTATGACTTACATCTTGGTCCATCTGTATGTTGGCATCCTCGAGAGTCTTGGACATGTCATTCATCAAAGCATGTTTCTGATGACCATAGTAGTCCCAAATGTGTACCTGTCATGGTCAGAGAATGAGCACAAACCCTAAAGAATGAAGTAACCCCAAGGTAAGTGACATCTTACATGCTCCATCACCAGATCAAAAACCTCACAAGCCCTCCTATGAAGCTCTCCAACTGTTTCCTGCAAAAACAATATAATAATAATATCAACAACAATATCAAACAGTGTGCATGAGATTTATGCAAAAAATTTGTTCTACTATAATAGATGAAATTTGTTGCCATTAAAAACAAACTAATTTTTTTCTTGAGACATGAATAATCCAGTAAACGATGATTTAAAACAACAAAGTTTCATTCAAGTGCACCAAAAAGGCACCCACAGCTTTTTGAGGAAGAGATCAACTAAGCCCATTATAAATATTTCCAGACCCAAATTAGAATGATCTGCAAAAATTTTTTTTTTTTTTTTTTTTTTTTTTTTTTTTTTTTTTTTTTGGTAATATGACTTGACCCAACAACCTCAAAGTTGCAATGATTGAACGAGTTAAAGAAATAGGAAAAATAGTATCAAATATGTCCACCTAATAGGTGAGCAGCCTGACTTCTGACCCAGGTAAACATCGTGAGGCAACGTACACACACTAGGATCCTGCTATTACACGATCACATGCAAATCTGTGGGCTACATGGTGCTGTGCACAGGCATAGCAGATCTTAATGAATATGAAGTTTATTGGCAGAATGAGACTAAATATGCTTCTAAAAAATGCCATCCAACCATTACAATGGGATTTATCAATGCTATTGCCCAAACGTCAAGTGTTGTGTGGGGATTGGGGAGACATGAGAGAACCAACAAGACAAAAATCATTCAGTAAGTTGACAGCTTAAAAAAATTTAAGATCATAAAATAACCAATTTCACCTTTTTACTTATTCTGACAACTGCACGCTCTTCTTTGGGCATCAACAGAAGCTGAAGGCGTAGAGGGTATACTTCTACAGTCAATTCTGTCTCAGACAAACCTGAATTGATCACTTTTCGGGTCAATGTTGGCCCTCCTCCATACCTGAAGCCAAATTTATTCTCAGATTAACCAATGACTTCGCAAGAAAAGAGGAAAGGTAGTACTTTTGATCAAAACAATAGCTCAGCCCCACAGACTAAACAGATAAGGAGCACCTAAGAATAATCCAAACCTTCATATGATATGGCCTGTCACGGATGGGGGACGGAAATCCTTACAAGCACTGGCTATAATTGTAAATTTATGAGCCACCTATTGGACAGCTAGGAATAGAACATAGTGCATGGTCCATTGCATGATGTGTACCACTACAAGGAAGGCTTAGGTTATAGAATGGTAGAACCCACCTGAAGCTTTGGTGGTTTAGAAAACAAACAAGGGAGATGTATTCTATCATCCCTGCCTTTTGGCCTAATAAGTCAGAAGTCCCAGCAATATTGATAATTATTCTTTTAGCCTAACTTATGCAATCTATTATACTACTTTTGGACAAAACACATGTAACAACTGACACAAGTGTCCCTCCATGGTAAAAAAAGTTAGGTCATTTTGATTCTTTAACTTTTAAAACCATTGTTTCTAACTATGGGTGTTGCATAACAGATTAGGGGTGACAGTTTCTGACTTTAATCAACACCCCCCGCCCCCCACCTCCCACCTCCCACCAACCCAATCCAACCCGGTAATTTAAGGTTCAGCTTGACCCTTTTTTTTTTCTTCTTTTTGTTTTTGTGATGGTCCAGGTTGGCATTTCCGACCTAATTAAAATGGGTTGGGCTTGATGTTGAGTTCATTCTTACTATTTGACCTGCCACCCAACTCAGTGTATAGGCTCTACCTGCACATTAATTAATCAGGTTGAAAATGTCAATCCAAACCCAATCTGGAAGTTAAAAGGGTCGAACCAAACACTTAATTAACAAGTCAGGTCTGGGTCGGGTCAGGTTGAACAGTAAAACGAACTCAATCCAAACCAGCCCATTTAAGACATGTCCACTCAAACCCCAACCACAAATTAAAGGATCAACTCGAAACCAGAATTTCTTGGTCAAGTTGGGTTGGGTTGACGCGTCGAGGAATCACCACCCCTAATTGGCCCACCAAACAATTATGTAATGCTAGGAGTGGAAACAAGTCTGGCTGAGATCAGATTCAGCCATACCCAGTTCCAAATAGCAAAAATCACATTGGTTCTTGGGGAGGTAAATTTTATTTTTTACATCCATATATGACATCTATTTCATTTTCAGGTTTGGGTCTGAGTCCATGTGTTCAGAACTACAAGGACCGAGACCCAAACCCATATATCATTGGGTCCAATTCAAAAGTTCTAAATCTAGACCAAAAAACTAAATGGGTCCAAATAAGTACCAGACCCTGTTTTCATGGTTCGGGACCAGGTTGGTCCTAGGTAAATGGGTACCTATTGCCACCCTTATGTAACCCTCACAAATGCAAACCATGATTTTTACAAGTCAAATAATTGCAAGAACTGAAAAATTTCACCATGAAGGAGCACTTTTGTCATTCGTTAAATGTAATTTGACTCCCAGGATTATACACACGATAAAATGTGAAAGATATGGGCAAAAGAGTATTTATCAATACTATCGGTACTTCTGAACATTAGTGCAAAAGGCAAGGACCACAAAAGAAAATTTCCCAAAAACAATTCTATTGGTCGGCGTGATAAAATTCCAAGGAAAACAATTTAGTCCGGCATCATACAATACTACCCAGAGAAAGTCATTTTAATAGTAGAGGGGGTTGTTTGGAACTGAACAAAAGGTAACTAATATGCTTTGCCACAGAAGGTAACAATCACATTTCATAGATAAATCTATGGAACTGAACAAAAACCAAAACATTTCATCGATAAATCTATGGAACTGAACAAGAACCAAAATAATTTACAAGAAAATGGCATATTAAATCATTACAAATTAAATGAGAGAACATGATTTGAGACTATCCTATAAGTATCTTTTAGACATAGACGAAAAGGCATCCATGTTTTAAGAGATAAGCACTGTAAAATAAATAAATAAATAAATAACTGGAGTAAATTCATCCATTATGTAGGGGGGAAAGCAACATATTTATGGACTGCTATGAAGAAAGCTATTACTGCATGTTTTGCGTGGACTTCAATTGAGGCCCAGCTGGATGCATGGAACAGATAGGAAATGAATGTCGGCATGTGGAAAAGGGTTGCGCCGTAAAAAACGGTCGGCCAATTAGATGACAGTAACCAGCAGTTTAAGGGACAGCAGAATTTGAGGGTGAATTTCATTCTGATTGAGGTTAAAGTGGAACCTACAGGCTACAGCAATGCACATGGGGTTAGACCATTTGGGGAAAAATCATATGGGACTCAGTTCATGTGCGAAGGATAGTAGTTAGAGGGTTGAAAATCTGGAATCAGATCCTAAAGGGGGAGGGACCATGGAACCTGTCTTCCATGGCTGTAATTTGGGTCCTTTGGAAAGAAAGGAATTATCATTGATTCAAAGGCAGGTCATGAGTCATCTAACCAAGAAAGCAAAGCAACAAAGGTTAAGTAGTGCAAGGCTTAATGCCTTCATGGGCCTCTTCGATGGATATTTTTCAAACGATATTAGTATCTACTATCCTTCGACTGGTGATAAATTTCAACTTAACTTTGTATGCAATGTCAAGGGAAATCCTAGGGTCGCTGGAGTGGGTAGGATCATCCAGGATAATTCTGCATCAATTATGAAAAGCTTTCCAACCCTAAAGGCTACTGTTCGGTTAACGAGGCCGAGTTGATGGCTCTTCAGGTTGTCATCCGTGATTCTTAACTCCATATCATAGTGGAGGGAGACCCTCGTGTATCCATTGGGCAAGTGGTCAATGCCTTGCTACTTGGTGGTAGCAGATGTGACATGTGAGTAAGAAGTGATTGACCCAGTCTGCTCATTACAGGCATCCTTTATTCATGTTAATCAATGTGCAAATGAGGAAGCAGGTCTCTTGGGCAGACAAGGAGTAATGTTCAGGCAATGAACTTCTGCCAGTGTTATTCCACTCCCGACGTAACTCGCCCGGCTAATCATTCTAGCCGTTTGTATTTTTTGTCCTGGGAGTCTGCAGGAGGGCTTTCCCTTTGCGTGTGTGCTAGGACTTTCCCTCTCCCCTCTTTTGTCAATATAGCTCTTTTATATTGTAGGATGTTTTTTTGTTTTCCATTTTAATGGGATTTACCACTAAAAAAAACAAAAACATATAATTAGTAGTATAACACATTTCCTCCTCAGTTACATAAGAAACCATGTGAAAAACTATTTCAAAATTGAAACCCCTTTTGAGTCGAATCAACCATTTTAGTCATGAAGCAATGAAGCTTGAATATGCGTAGTTCAATTGACATAAGGTAGAAAACTATATATACCCATGCAGAAGCACATAAGGAATATGGTGAGGAGGGTGTTGAGTACTATAGATCCAAATAGCATGGCAAAGAAGTACTTCCTTTAATGCTGATATGACAAAAATGTAAAAGTGAGAGTGCATTTTTCTTTTCTCTTTTTTTTTTTTTTTTTTTTTTTTGTTTTGTCTTTGATTTTTTGTTAGGTATGTATCTAGTACTCTTTTGTGATTAATTATAACTACACTTGCACACAATCTTATGGCAATATGAAGGTATAAAGAAGCTGAAAGATAAAAGGTTTCTTATCCATGTTTATAAAAGAAGCCGAAAGAGAAAAGGTTTCTTATCCATGTTCATATACAAAACCTGAGACAGTGTGTTACCAGCTCATCCAAGAAAACTCTGGCAGAAACTTCTCCAGAGGCATACAAAGGATATTGTGAGAAATAAACTACATTGTCACTTTAAATAAATAAATAAATAACACGCTAAAAGAAATGAAGTGCTGTGGAGAATGCAGTACCATAAATTGTCTTATCTGAACTCACCAAGCATATAGTTGCTTCCAAACTTCTTGAGGAAGTAAAATGTAATCACGCCCTTCGATTAAAGCATCATGAAGGTCTATTCCCGCATTGGAGTCCTCCGATGTTGCCTCATAAATTAAATCGGAATTATCAATACATGAAGGCCTCTTGGCATAAAAATCAGAACCATACAGGGATCCCTCATTTGTGGTAGTAGGGATGTCTTGATTCACATAATCCAGCCAAGTTTGCCACCATCTGTTAGCAATCATCAGATATGAGTTACAAAAGATCCCTATGTCATATTTCCAAGTAAAAAAAAAAAACTATAATCAAACAAGGTCTGGATGTATAAGCATTGAAATAAGGAAGACCAAAGGCATAAGATCACACTACGGGATCTCATTTTGAAATATTCAACGCTGCACAGACAATGGCAGACCTAGAAATTTTACTTGGGTGGGGCAAAACTTTTACTTGACTTTGTTAACTTTTTTTCACATTAACAATGCAAAAAATGTATTGCATTTAAATAGACACAAAACTTTTTCCATATTTAGATCTCCTACCCAATTGAAGTGCCTTCTCACTCCCTCTTCCAAATTCAAGTGATCATCAATTCATCATCATCAAAACAACCTAAAATAATATTTCCTTTAATCCTAGGTGTTTGGATACCTTGCAATGATGATTTGGGTGAGCATCCATGTACCCAATTTGGGTTTCCGAAGGGGTTTTATTTGGATTTAAGGAATTTGATTACCTGCACTTACCTAGCTGTAAAAACCATTCCCTATGATCATGGGCCGGTGGCAAAGAAGAAAAATCGCTACGTAAATACAACTCAAGTTATCCAAACATATGAGTTATAAGGCCTGATTTATGTATGAATTGAAGTTTAAAGTGTGTCCAATGGTGATTTGGTCAGCTTGGGACTTATAGATATGCTTGGATTTGGTGATTTAGGGCTTAAAGTTTGAATTATGATTTAGAGATTTAGAGTTTGAATTTAGGATTTGAAAATTAAGGGTTCAAATTTAGGTATAGAGTAATTATGATTATACTACATTTGAGGAGAGATGGAAATTGCTTTATTTAGGGTTATTTGGTGAGAGAGAGACTAACTATGAGAGAATCGACAACGAGAATTTGATCGGTGTAAGGATCTTAGACTCTTCGTAGAAAGAGATCCATGCAAAAAGGATATGGTACTCTTGGTGGGAAGAAGATGTTCATAGAGATCACCAAGATTTTGTGACGTGGAGCGATCACAATATTTTGACGTGAGGCAACTATTTAATAGACATATATGGGAGAGGTTCAGCCCATTAAAATATCATGTAATTTCAAATTTGACCTGGGGAAAGGGCAGGTCCGCCACTGTGCACAGATCTCATACCGGACCATTCGGAAAGAATTTCATTATAAAAAAAAAAAGTTCTCAAAGCAGGAGAGCAAATAATAAGTGACTTGGCTGGTGCATAACTATTTCAATGGTTGTAACTTGTAATACAACCATGGCTTTTCATTAATAAAGTCATGGCTTTTCATCACCTCGTCATCATCATCGTCATCGTCAGAGCCTTGTCCCAACTGCATTTCATCATCTATTGATTAAATAATAATAGTACATTATCTCCTCTTCCAAACATCAAGTTGCAAGCAATGATGATGCTATGCGTTATTTTCCTACCTCTTCCGACACCAATAAAATATCCGGATTTTTAAAATTTCCCACTTCCTCAGTGTTGCTTGGACATTATAATGCCTGTAAAATGGATCTTGTTTGTGTTAAAATATGAGCTCAATTGGGAAGTGGACATCAGCAGTTTGACCATAATACCTTTTTTGGTTGGTAAGGTAGAAATGAATCCACGACCTTGTGGTTGCAACAAACTACATTGGCCAATCAACCATAGTCTCAATCTCTTTCATGACCATGGCTCTTGCGATCTGTGAAAGTCCCCAATTTTTTTCTTGTTAAGTTTGAGAAAACTTTAACAAAGATTCCTATCCTGTTTTTAAATAGCATTTTTCTTGCGTATTCATTGCCCAACATTCACCACCATACAACAAAGCAAGTATAAACTCATACACCTTTCTCCAAAATTCAAGCTGTCACAACTGATATTCTTAAATCATCACCCAAAGTCACAAAACCCCTTTATTATGATCGCCATCATCACCTTCGCTGTTAGACCTTTACCCCTTTAAAACTGAGATGTTCTCTCAATACTCAGCTGGAATAAACAACTAGAGATACAGCTAAATAAGTCCCATTTTCAAACCCTAAACTGATTTTCCCCCTCCCAGTACAATTCCCAGAAATCCCTCATTCTTCATTTTTTTTGAGAAAAAATCAGCTCATTCACTGTAACATTTTCTCCCCTCTTCCCATTCCCACAATAATCTCATAAATCCCTTAAAATACTGCCTACCCCATTGAGACCCAGGACACACCAACACCAAATACCCACACCAAATGCATCCAAACAATAAAACAAACAGAGAGACACAGATTCTCATATGAAAAATGGCGATTTTGAGGAACAAATGTAGATAATCAGATTTAGAAGCATCTGAGATTCTTCAGAGAAGACAGATGAAGAAGAAGATCTGAGAAAAAATGGGTCTTTTATAAGGGAACAGAGAGACCTGAGAGAGAGGAGAAAGAAGGCGTCTCCTTCCTTGGTTAGGGTTTCTGCGGCCATGGAAATGTCTCTGACGACGAGCCTCTCTTCCTCCGCCACCATCTGGGAGCTGCATGTAGCGTTCTCCACCTCCATCTCCGTCTCCGTCTCCGTCACCGGTTTCCGCTGCTGCTTTTGCTCAGAGTCAGACCTAGGACACAGCCGAAAAAGCGAGTCTCTTTTGCTTTTAGGTTAAGTGACTTTTTTCTGGGTTCCACCTTCTATTTAAACCCAACTCGGCACAACTTTTCCTAAAATGGTTGGAAGGGTTGCGCATGACAATCGACGACCAATCAAATGCATTGAGTTTTTTTTTTTTTTTTAACCGTTGTTATCACAGGTTCCGCCCTTTATGCAACTCAATCTTCGAATTCTGATGAAGGGAAACTGAGGGTCGATACCACCTCTCGGAAGAGGGAGGAACTTTGATTTTGATCGCTCGGCCAACCCCTTGAGGTTAAATGCAATGAGATTTCAGATTATCATTTTTAATTTAATTATAATGATCGCTTTTATAAATATATTATAATTTTTTGGGGATTTTTACCGAAAAAAATACTTTAGGTTAGCATTAGACAAAACATGAAATATTGGGGAAAAATGCACCTAACAAAAAATCCGTATAGAAAAATCAACTTTTTTTACCATTTTTTGAGTGGTCGCTATTGACCTTCATCTTCTATGCCGAGAGTCGACACGACCCTCGCTATAACTATAAAGTCCTCATCTTCTTCCTTATTCCTTTCTTTCCCAAAATTAATCCAATGATGGAAAAGTCCATGCATGCTCACTTAGTGAGTCCGCCCCCACCCCTTTCCCCCTTTATTTATTTATTTTGTTATGTTATCTACCATAATTTAGTTGCAAATATGAACAAAACTTTCATTAATCAATAACCCAAAACACAAACCTTTATTTACGCATAAACTATTTACCTGCACTGTGTCTAAAATCGTCCATTGGGAGTTCATGGATGAAATGAGGGGGAGAAATCTTTATAGATGATTGTGAGAAACTGATAACTTAGCATGTTGGCGGAACAGGTCCAAGTTGTCCCGCTCAATTCAGTATGTGACTAACCCACCTAAAAGTACTATCTTTATTTTAAAAATACAAAATAATTAAAATAAATAAAGCCTCTTAAGACAAACAATTCACAAGACACGGTTGAGTATAAATCCTTCACGGTCATGCTTAGCAAGGAATAAAGAAAGTGAAAGAATAAATGCCATGAATGTCAACCTCATATTCTAATTTCTAATCGTGGGTACCGCGTTATAATTTTTAAAGGTGGGTCTTGTGTTGAATAACATAAAAGGTGACATCGCTTTTTAATTTCTGTAAGTGGGTCAAATGGTCACAATCACAAAAGGTGAATCTATACTGTAAATGCTACGAATGTTGGCCCCATATTCTAGTTTCTAAAGTTGGCATCATGTTATGATTTCTAAAGGCGGGTCCCGTACTCACAATCACAAAAAGGTGGTCCAACATTATAATTCATATGAAGGTGGGCCCACGCTTAATTCCTATGAACGTGGGCCCCATGTTGTACATTTTAAAGATTTGTATGATATTGTAATTTCTATTGGTGGTTCCGTATAAAAAAAAGAAGATAGCCGTACTTTGTAAATCCTAAAGGCAAGTCACATGGTTACAATCACAATAAATGAGCCCACATCATAAATCAAATGAATGTGTGCTATACGTTATAATTTATGAAGGTGAGTACCGTGTTGTAATTTTTAATAGTAGGTCCCATGCATGACAATAATAGAGCACCAAAAACAATAAAAAAGCAAGTCCTACGCTGTAAATCTTATCATTTTAAAGTTTTTATTTTTTAAAATACTTTTTATTTATAATATTACAAAACAAGTTATGTAGAATACAATCTTATCATAATAATCCAACATGATTTTATCAAATAAGTTTTGCACAAGATAACCTTGGTACAACCACATCTCAAAACAATTAGTTGTGAGTAGAGAATTGAAAACAACAAGAGTGATATCAAATGACTCTCAAGTTAGCGGAAAATAAATCTATTTATTTGATGGGTGGTCACGAGTCAACTTCACACACACACACACGAAAAAAAAAAAAAAATTTCCCCAAACTTGCTTATAACTCCATTTATCCAATAGTTTTGCAGGGTCACAATGGCTTGGTTTTTATAAATACGGGAGATACTTTTAAAAAATCTCTAGCAATCAACAACAAAAAAAGAGATCTATGGGAAAAAACTTCACTTTTTCATTATTCAAAGAATCACAACAGTATGAACATTGTAATGCAATTTCGCCGGATCACAATGGCTTGGTTTTTGTAAAAAGAAAAAAAAAAGTGTAATGCCTATTTATTACCATATCTACTTATCTACATAAAGTATTTTAATACTATCCATCAGTGGAGTATTGCTCATTTCTTTCATTTAAAAAATAAAAAAACAAGGGTTATCAACAGAGGAGTTGAAAACACCAACCAATGTCCCAAAACCTCAAATTCAACAGATAAATCAACTTGATTCCCCGGCAGCTGAAATAAAGGCATCATTTGGGCAGGCTTGTATGAATCTAGAGAAATGGGAAGCTTTAACTTTTGCAGAATGCTCCACTTCTGCCCATTGTCTCGTGGAAATTCTTTTATCCAAACTTACAAAAATTCGAGATACTTCCAAAAAATTTATAGCAAAAGGTTTTTTTGGCAATCTAGTCAAGGAGTTTGAGATTTAAGAGAGAGCTTGCGCACAAATGGGAAGACAACTTGCACAAGCGGAAAGGAGACCCCACACAGTGGCAAAGCAGCCCACATAAACAGAAAGAAAACATACACAAGTGGGAAGAGGTGGCATAGCCGGGATTCAAACCACGGGCAATTAAAGTGGCAACTACTGTAGTAATTAACCACAAAAAAAAAGAGAAGATCTATGGGAATTTTTATTTTTATTTTTTCATTATTAAAAGAATCACAATAGCATGAACATTGTAGCGTATGGCGACACAATTTACTCCACTACCTACCCAAGCTAAGCTACCTACATTAAGTAAAGGAGACGTCCATACTCCATGGGTGCGGGGTAGTTGCCCCGTCAAACTTGAGACTATCTCCAAAGCTCGCATAAAATTCTTGGGTCAACCACTAAACTCAACATGAAAATTTCGAGTCCACCCCCAAAATTAACATGAAAATCCTCATTTCATCGATAAAATCCAATTACCTATTTGGGTCCACCCCCTCTGAATGAAAAATCCAGAGTCTATTGTATTTCTGAATCCCACTCACTAGATATCTAAAAGGTCCCAATAGACAGCTTGATTCTTAGGCCCTGTTCTTTTACTAGAATTCCTGACAGGAATTCAGGCTGTCTGGGAATTCAGAATTCCTGTCAGGAATTATGCGTTTCATTACCAGAATTCCTGAGTACTTGAAATTCCAGGCATTTGAAATCCCAAAAAACCCAGAATTTGAAAAACCACTTTAACAAAGAGGATTTGGAAATCTCACTTGGCACAGAAATTCCGGGAGAGGGACTACGGCATTCCGGGAGCTTAAGCAAGAATTCAGGCCATGAATGAAACAACGAATTTAGAATTCCAGAATTTGACAGCATTTCAAATACTAGCATTTGAAATTCCCATACAACCACCAGACATGAATTCTATGAATTCTAGTAAAAGAACGGGGCCTTAATAGTAATATAAATTTCACACACACTTGGAAAACTTCAATTGGAAAATTTGGTTATTGAGTAGCTGGCTCTCACTGAATCTACAATTGTGACCTGACCTATGTTTCAAGTTCCTCCTTTTGTCCATTCTCAAAATAACACAATACAAAAAGGGTAAATTTCAAACAAGTCCTTAAGTTTTTATCTTATTTGAAAAACGGACATAAGTTTTAAAACTTTTCAAATTAGTTCATAAGTTTTTTATGATTTCAATTAAAGACATTTATCCATTTAAAGCTATTTTCCGGTAACTTTTTTCTTCAATTTTTTTAAATATAACCAAAATTATCCTTCAATGAAATACAACCCTCATTTACTTCCTCTATATTAGCTTCATTTTTTTCACTGACAACCTTATAGTAATAGAGAAAAACTAGCATTTATACAGAGATCGGCTAAATGTAGTAGCCGTCAGAACCATGACATGGCTTTAAATGAAAGTACTCTGGGTATTTTTAAAAAATTGAGAGAAAATAACATAAAAAATACCTTTATATCACTAGATGGTCTTAATTAAAGTTTTATTACAAAACTTTTGAACTAATTTAAAAAATTTTGAAACTTATGTCTTTTTTTAAAATAAAGCAAAAACCTAAACCCTTATTTGAAAATTTCCCTCGTCAAAATGACACACTTGAAGAATCAAAACAAAACTTACAAATGCGAAGCACGTTTTCCAGTTTCTGTTGGCGGATTTCAAATGAGTATTAAATACAACTCTTAGAAGTCCCGGTCACCGAAAAAAGGCGACTTTATCGGCTTTTAAAGCACCTCTCGCCGTATCAGCGTCTTCCTTGGATCTCTAATCTCCCTTCATTTCGTCCTCATCTCCCTACAAAAAACCCTAGCAATCGTACAAACCCTAGAAATCCTTTTGCAGGAGAAGAGGATTTTTCCCAAGAAGATCTGAAAATGTCGGGAGCTGCTGCAACTGCTGCTACTCAGGAGGAAGATAAGAAGCCCACGGATCAGTCCGCTCATATCAATCTCAAGGTCAAGGGTCAGGTAGTGTCATCTTTCACTCTCTCTCGATCGATCTTTCAATCTATTGTATTTTCCTTTATCTGTTTGGAATTTGTGGGGTTTTCTGTTTGATTTGGTTTGGTTTGTAGTTTCACCATTTCATGAATTTGTTTTTGTTTGTTTGTTTGTTTGGGTTTGTAGAGATGAAAGGTTTCTCAAGTTGTGAGTCTTTTTTTTTTTTTCTGTGAATCTGTGGTTTATGAAGCTGTTATCTTTCTTCTTTTATGGGTTTTTAGTTGTTGTGGTCTGTTTCTATTGTAACAACTGCTTTCACATGCTGGGCGGTTACTATAACAAGTGATTGGAATCTCTCTCTCTCTCTCTCTCTAAGTATCAGGTTGTGAATTAGAGGCACGCAGAAATACGGGGCTGATCATATGATTCTAGACCTTAGTTTGAGCTCCTTCAAGTTCAATCAATATGAAGTAATGGACGGTGGGGTAGTAGGTGTGAGTACAGGGGCACCAGAAAAGTGGGTGGTGGAAAGAAACTGAATTTGCTATTTATTAACTCTGTTTGTGTTTCTTGGTTATGTATCTGGGTGCTTTTATTCAAAAGTGGGTAGTAGTAATGGCCAGTAGAGATGTTTTAATTTTTTTATTTTTTAGTTTGAACTCAGTTTGAATTATTGGATTGTGTTTGTGGAAGAAAATTCCCTCTCTTGAGAGTTTAGAAGGTGTGGTTTACTTAAAACAAAACCATCTTTCTGGTTATCTTTGATGATATGGTTTGTGATATGTTGGAATGTTTATTGGAGTGTTTATATTTGTTGTTTTGGGTGCATTATGATGTAATGCACTAATTGCAAGCATGAAGGATGGTTTGGTGGCACCAGAAATGGAATTCTGAATGATCTGGTTTGATGGGATCTATCTGTAATTTAACGTGGCATGAATTACAGTGGAGAGTGTTAAAAAAATTAATCGTAATGGATGCTAATGATTTTTTAGTTGGATGTTGTTATGGGTGCAGAAGTAGCTGCATGCTCGACAGTGTTTTGACTTTTGAGTTGTGACAGCCAAACATAGACATGGACTGTAAATTTCATGCAGTGTCGTTTTCTGTTCTTTTTCTTTTTTTCCTTAATGTGATTGTTCAGATTGAGCTACCCGGGTAGGAAAGTGTAAGCGCCAGTTTCTTTTTTTGGACGAGGTAGAATATTTTAGTTAATATATTAATAATGAAAAAGATTAAGAACGTTCACTGTTGCACCAGCCTGCCAAATTAACTTGTACTTTTATGCTAGTTGCTTTCTTTGGATGCAATTTGTTATACACCTACTGTAGTTTGGACTATTGAACATAGTGTCCTAGTTGGATGGTTGGGTTGGTCTGGTGCAGATCTAGCAGAAAAAAACAGCCCTTCCCTTGTTCTGCAGACTAAATTGAGGGAGAAACTACTCTGACAACTAAAGCTTGTAGGAACAAGAACATGCGTGATTGAAGTTTTAGATCACAACCTATTGCTAGTACCCATCTCGCTTAAAAAAAAAAGGGAAATTTCTTCTTTTTTTTCTTCCCACTTTTTAAATGCTATTTGTTACCTTGAAACATATATTTGTGTTGAAGACCTTGTCCTCTAATAAATGGCTATTTGTAAAGTTTGTATCATACCTCAAGTCTCATTTGATGAATGCTGGCTTCGAAATCATTACAGTTTTTCTAATTTGGTTTATAAAAGGTGGATAAAGAATATGAGATAAATCTTTGAATATTAGTGTCTTGTTCCAAGCCGGAAATGTTTTCTTTATAATGTATGAAGGTGAGTGAAACTGAAAATCACATTTTGTTTCAAATGTTTTAATGATGTTGTGTTTGTACATGCAATGTTCCTGTTGGGAAATGAAAATTTCCAAGGGTCTTTGTTCCCCACTAAATTCTCAAGATTTTGTTGGGAATAATGTTCAACCAGATGAGCTAAGCATTAAAGATCATGGGTGGAGAGCGACAAAGGGGCATCGGTTCTAGGATTCAATTTCATAGGTTGCGGGTGTTGTAATTTATCATTAAAGGGGTAGAAGGAATGGTGGAATCCTTTGATGGTCCCTTTTGGATCTTGACCAATGTTAAAATTTTTATATCATTGTGAGATCTGGTTACCTTTGAGTTTGAAACTTAAGTTGACTTGGCTCATTTAAAAAGATATAAAAGGCATTACTCATTAGAACTCCAAAAACGTAAATTAAGAATATACAATGACATTCTGATGAATAATCAAATGGCAGTTTAGGATGCAGTCCAAAACCCCAGATTGCTTAACTAGCTAATAAAATTCCTAAAATCTGTTACTAGCCTGATAAGATGGAATCCATAGGCTGAACAGTAACAACAGTATGACCACTAATTGCAGCTGTGTAATCAACTTATACAGCAGCTTGACGGAGGCTGGATGGCAATAAAAGAAATACAAAACATGGTGGATCACACAGCAAAGTGGAGAATAGGGACTGAGGCCTCACGCCAAGTATTCAGAAAGAATACACAGAAGCTTTGGAAACAATATCATTAGTGTAATTAAATCTTCAAGACTTCCCTGGCTGAGTCCCTAGCTGTGCCGAGTGCGTGCTTAGACTTCTTGCTACCCGTCGGCTGTTGTGTGCAGTGTACAGTCACGCTGAATGTAGACTGTGGCGCCCAAATGCAGCCACCCCAGTCAGTAGGTATTTAATGTGAATTCAAAAAGTACCTTAACCTATCAATGAATTTATATGTTTTTTAATCCCGTTATTTCTATTCGTAAACAATCCTAAATAAAACACTTCAAAGTAAAAGAGGAAATTAAGTCTTCAATGATAGGTAACTATTAAAGAGCCTGATGTAGGACAGTCCCGTGGTCCCCCATGGGTCGACCTGCCAATCGGCCCAATCCATCTACCTCGACAAGTTCTTTGGGCCCGGCCCATCTATTTCATGTTTTAGCTCATTAGGGTTTTATTTTATGCTATTTTATGGTTCATCTTGGATGTTTTAATCCTGACTATCAATGTGTTTGGAGTTACAGATTAGTTTTAGTTTTTATTATTTTCCTATATAAGTGATGTAAAGCTTCTTGGCTTAGATAGTTGATGATTAATGATAATGAAAAGTTTCTCGAGTGATTTTGGGTCTTCCCAAGTTATCTCTTCTTCTTTGCCCGCGATGGGGAGTTTGGCATGAGGCCCATTTTCAGGCGAAAGCCTGACCTATCCCTTCCACCCTCCATCTTTACTCCCACCATCTCTACCCGCCCCGCATCTAGTACCTTGCTCTGCATCAGAGCTCAACAATTTAGGAAACACCAAGAATTCTAGCCAAATGTTGGATTTTGCTTCTCTGTTTGTGCAAGCACCTCCCCCTTGGTTTTGACGTGACAATTGTCTGCAGTGGGTTTCATGAATTTATTTTTTTTGAACACCATTCTCCTTGTGGGAAAACTCAACCTTAAATTTGTGGCCTTTTGCTTGTATTGAAAAAGTGCCAGACAATAACTTCATCTTGCATGTGACAAAGCCCAGATGCTTATTCATGCCTAGCGTATCTGTGATGGAATGATAAGACAGCAGTATTGGTGCTTGATATGGCACCGATACTTCTAGTGCCCCAGTTTATTTTATCTTACTTAATAAGTCCAGTATCTCATTTAAAAATGTTAGAAAGGAATCTGACAATTTCATTAATTCATTATTAACTTTTTTTTTTCATTAATTCAGAAGTGTTTTGAATAAATAATAAGGCGCTATTTTGCATCCATGTCCTAGATTTCCAAAAATGCTGAGCCGTATCCTTAATCCCCTTTCCAAGTCCGTATCTGGATTTGTATTTAGACATCATGGCTTGCAACTGACTTTCCTCCGAATCTGCTACATGAAACATGAGTAGTGATGAGATCTTCTATCCAATAGTTGGATAGTGTTGTAGACGTCTAGATGATGATAAAAGGTAGGATTGTGCTTTAGATGTGGATGACTTATTGGATTGTGTTGTAGATGTTGAGCATTTGGATCTAATTGTTGACACTTAGCACTGTGGACCATTGGGTGTTAATATCTGTCCCAATCTAACCATTGGTTAACTTGCAAAGTATCTGACAAAATCAACTTTCATAAATTCATCTGGTCGTGTGTGGATTTGATCTCAATGAGCTGGTTTGCCTGTTTCACTGATTGATTCGATGAGGGCTCTTTTGCCTCTTCTGGTTTCACAATCTATTGTAGGATGTGGATCTAGATCGCAACATGCTATAGTTTTATTGGCTTGTTCTATGATGGGATCACTTATTGGATATTCTACTGCAGAATCCGGTTCCACAAATTATACCACAGTTTTTATATACCTACCTTGTAGAATCTTGTACCCTTGGTTAATCTTTTCGTCACTTCATTGAGATCTGCCACATATGGGCTTCTTTTTTGGTAGGCACAGTTTAAATATTGTTGCCGATGATACTGGGGTCGTGGACATGATAATGGTCACCTAGCCCTAGGTCAACATGCCTTTGTGGACCACCACAAAATTCTTGATGTTACTTTCTACCAAATCTCTTTGATGACTATCGTTTTCACTTCCTTTGATTTGGTCCATTTGGGTACTAAAGGTCTGAAGTTGAAATCTACTTTATATAAAATCTTTTACTCTTTGGTTAATTTGTTAGCCACTTCATTGAGATCTACTGAATATGGACTTCTCTTTTGGTAGGCACTGTTCAAATATTGTTGCCGATGCTATTGGAGTCATGCATATGATAATGGTTATCTAGGTCAACATGCCTTTGTGGACAGGGGCAGACCCATGTGTTGGGCGGATTTGTTAAAAGCCTAGAAGGGCTATGCCCAACTGTGCACCTGTCCCATACTCAAAATTGATTACCACACCGGTCCCTTACATTTTTGAAAACCTCAAAACCCTATTCTCATGCAGTCTCTTTCTTCCCCTCTGGCTCCGGCAGATTTTTGGCAAGCCCGCAACAAACAGGTATTCTCCTCTCTCTCCTAAATCCCTAAATCTGATAACTCCAATCCCTAAATTCTTAAAACCCCAGACATACTCCTCTTTTCTTAAATGTTAATACCTAAACCCAATCCCTAAGTGCCAAAATCCCTATCGCCACCAAGTCCAGCAATAACATTAATATTGGCATTTTGAAATTGGTCCAAATGGAAACAATTGGTATGAGGAAGAGAATGGCTTCAAGGATTGAAGCGGTGTTTGCATTCATCATCATCTTGTAGGAGAATGTGACCAAATGAAGGGTGGAACTGTCATGTGATAAGTGTAGTGACTCTTAAAGAGATATTGTGATGGCCAATTGATGCGGAGCGGAGTACTAGGTGCGGGGCGGGTAGAGATGGAGGGAGGGTGGAAGGGATATGTCAGGCTTTCGCCTGAAAATTGGCCTCACGCCAAACTCCCCATCGTGGGTGAGGAAGAAGAGACAATTTGGACAGCCTCAAAATCACTCAAACGAAATTTCATCAATCATCAACTAACTAAGCCATGAGGCTTTACATCACTTATATAGGAAAATAATAAAACCTAAAACTAATCTAGACCATCCAAACACATTGATGGCGAGGATTAAAACATCCACCTAAATACAACTTAAAACATAGATGGATAAATAAAATTCTAAATAAACTATGATAGGTGGGCTAGGCCCAAAGAACTGGTTGAGACTAATGGGCTGGGCCATTGGCGGGTCGACCCATGGGGACCACGGGTCTGTCTTGCATTATACTGTGCCTACAACAGATCCATTTTATTTCAAAAAATGGAAGTGACAGAATATACAATGTTATCATTTGTTTTACGTCCTAAGAACTTTGAAGTGCCCTGACAAGTTTTTTTTTTTTTGAAATGGTTACTTTCGCTATGACAAGTTGTTCCACAATTTATTGTAGAAGAAATGTTGTGCATCTTATACCAACTGCATTTGAGGTCGTAAGAAAAACAGGAATGTGCTTACCAAGTTAGTTTTTTCCCTTACCATGACATAACAATTAATCTTCGTAGGATGTGGCAAAATAGCTCACAAGATTGGTTTTCTTCTTTCCACAATGCACTGAATTATGAAAGTTGTATTTTAGAGTTATATAAGGAGAAGTTTGATAGTTTCTTCTTCTTTTTGATTTTGAGATGAGAATTTTCAATTAATTATATGTGAACTTTGGAGTATTGATCAATGTTGAGCTTTTAAAATTGAATGTGGTCTCCAGTTGCTAGCAATATTTTGAGTACACACAATGATACTCTTTCTCATTACTTGTTAAAAAAAAGATTTTTTTTTTCCTTCTATGGACATTCAAATATTATACTTTATATGGTATGAAGTTTCAGCATTCTGGTGATATTCTAGTCTCTTGTTTTGGGAGTAGGATTCCTTCACAAAACAGGCCAGGGTGTGAGTACTTATGTTAACCTAACACATTGTCTGCCTCACTCACGAAAATCCTGGGTCTGCCACTGTTTGTGGACCACCATGAAATTCACTATGGTACTCTCCAGTCTCCACCAAAGTCTGCTTCATAACTATAGTTTTCACTTCATCCCTTTGATTTTGTCCATTTGGGTACTAAGCATCTGAAGTCGTGGGCTAGAGCTTGTATGTCCTTTTTCAACCCACAAGAACTGCTTTTGAGATCTTAGATATCTTCTTGAGTTGGCACTGTACAAGGAATTATAGTTTTTTCCTTTTTTTAAATTTGTTTTAAATAATCAAACTCAAGTCAAAGGGTGTTGAACTTGCTTTATTACCAGTTGATATAAATCAAATAAAAATGATTTTGAGACTTGAACAACTAGAGTACTAAGCTCAATCAATTTCTCCACTAGCCACCAATAGACAGTTCAAAGTATTCCGCATAATCCAATGTTGCTGACCTAATCTTTCACATTTGAAGAGTACCTAATTTGATTTGTTATTGATTTACGCTTGCTTTGGGACTGCTGGCTGATTTTGTAGCCAATGATTAATTGATTGGCAGCTGTAGGATGCATTAATCCAGAACTCCAGACCCCTGTACTCGGCTAATAAAATTCCTGAAATCTGTTACGACCTTGATATCACGGAATTGGAAGGCACAGCCGTAACAACAGAATGGCCACTAATCACAGCAGACAGAGCAACTTAAAATGCAGTGTCGAGGTGGAAAAAAAATACAATATGTAGGATCACACAGCAAAGAAGACAATAGGGGATTAGAGGCCTCATCCCAAGTATTAAGACAAAACAAAAGAAACATTCTCGCGCAAACTTTGCAGAAAAGATCTCTAATGAAATTAATTATCCCAAACTTCCATGGCAAAATGATTTTCAGTGGTATTTTATTGTGAATTCAAACAATATATATGACTCTTGCTAATCCGATCCCTAAATTTTAGAGGTTTTATCACTTCTATTATAATATTGAAGGATCCTAAATTGTAATGAACAAGGAAACTAAGTCATAAATAATAGGTAACAACTAAAGAGCCTTAACAATTAACGAATCCTACCATTAAAAAAAAAGAATATTAAATAAAACACATAGCAAAAGAGGAAATTAAATCTTAAATAATAGGTAACAATTGAAGATCCCTATTCTTAAATGATAGATAACAATCTGGGAACTTTAAGAAATCCAGCCGAATGTGATTTTGCTTCTCTTTTATGTGGAACTTCCCTTCACAGCTTTGATGTATCAATGTGCCCTCATGGGTGTCATGTAGATCTTGGTTACCTCTTGCATTAGTGGTAAATAGTTTCATATTCAGACTTAATCAATAATGTTAGAATTTATTATATCAGTAAATTATTTGACATGCTGTTGGTAGAGACGAAAATGAAGTTCACTAGTCTGCAGCATATATTTCACAGATTCTTTGAAATGAGCAGTTCCCCAGTAGCAGCACATTGTGTCAAATTCTTCTTGCATTCTTCTAGTACGAATTTGAACATTAGTGAGAAAATGATATAATATACTTAAGCTTCTTTTGAAACTTAAGTGGGTTATGTTGAAATGCCTATAACTTGATTTTTTGGAATAAATTTTGTTTATTATATTTTAGGCCTTCCTATGTACATGCAATGCTAGTGTAAGTGTAACCTACTATGCAAAATTTCTTAGGAAAACTTTATTGAGGAAATTACCCTTATCATTTTTTTCGTTGAAATGATATGTAATGCTCCATGTATTAATTTGTTATCTTGTCTATTTGGCGTCTCTCATTGGTTGTTTCCAAGAACTTGGAAAGTGACATTTCTCCATTTGTGTCAAAACTGAAAAAAAAAAAACCCCAACTGCATGGGTGTCCCCAACCGTCTGTTTCCATGGATGAGGGTACCGTTCTCATGTCACAATGGGTGGCCTTGAGGCCACTATTTTGAGTATCACCTTACACATTTCCATCATGGGTTTCACCGTACACATTTATAGGGGTTCCTCCTGGTGTTGGTTTCCTAGGAGGGTGCCATTCTCATGTTGCAACGGGTGGCCGTATCAACTTACACCTTTCCATCATGGGTTCCTAGGAGGGTACCATTCTCATGTCACAATGGGTGGCCATGAGACCACTATTTTTTGAGTATCACCTTACACATTTCCATCATGGGTTCCACATACACGTTTATCGAGGATCCTCCTGGTGTTGCTTTCCTACGAGGGATTAATGTAGGTATGTAAAGTTCTACTTGGAACTTTGTGGTAAACAAACATGATCTATGCCATTTCAGAGGGGACAGATATTTGCATTGTGTTATGTGACTGTAATGGCTTACATATGTAATCTTGAAATTGTGAATGGTTTATGTTCGTTATCATACATATGCAACTTGTTTAATTCCCCTAAATTTACGTACATATATATGATATATCTCATTATCTTACATATGCAACTTGTTTAATTCTCGGAAATTTACACATGTAGACCTATCAGAAACCACTTACGTAAATCTTGACAGTGTCTTGATTTTCATGAACTTATAACTTTAATCACGTGGAATTGTTCAACACATTTCGACAATGCACTGCCACTAAATGTAAACTATTGTTCAGCATGTGCAGCATAAGGGTGTTTGAAATTGTAACCACTATTGAGCGGTTAATTTGACTCGATGGCTTGCCATATTTGTAGGCTTGGTATGTTTCCTGTTGTACAGAATAAAGCAATTGCAGGAAATGAAATGCAAGCACTATCACATCGTTGATTCAAACCTCGTTTTCTACATTGTGAAATTCAGTTTATTGATTTCAAACACCAATTTGGATGCGATCTTTTTATGTGTTTTATGTATTTATTGTTAAAAAGACGTCTTCATAGTTTTTGGGCTTGCATGCTCCCCAGCTTGGGCAAGTTCTCATACATTGTGCCATGAGTTTTCTTTATTGTTTGCAATGCCAATCACCAAGGTTTTTGTGATCTTGACTGATGATTGATGAACAACTTGAAACCTGAGATCATTAGGTTTTTTTTATTTTGGGTTAAAGCTTCTTTTTGCTTGAATTGCAGAATTCAATTGTTTGTGAGATATAGTGTTTGTTGTTTTGCTGCTCTTTTTGCTTCGGGACATGCTTTAGAAATGCCACCTTGTTTTTGGGTTTTGATAGCCATTAAACTCATTTTATTGGTGTTGGCTTGATTGACTGTTTGCATAGGGGTGTCAAGATCTGACCCTTATCTATGTAACCCATAGACTGGCAAATAAATAGGTCGGGTTATGGTCGACCCCCGTTACTTGTCTGACTTCTTTCCTCTTTTTTATCCTAATTTGTGACTAGAGAAGATTTTGATGTGCTGCTGCAGCTGATGGTGATGATTAGCATGTGGATGCCTCTAGGATTTGGTTGGAATGTTGGAAGAATTGATATATAGGGGTTCATGTGGATGCCTCTAGGATTTGGTTGGGATGTTGGAAGAATTGATATATAGGGGTTTTGACATGTGAGGATGCATGGGCAACCTGATGTGCTCATTTTACTCGATTGATGCACTAATGGGTTTCTTTGATCTTAGAACTGTTTCATTCTTAGAGGATTTGGTGTGATAATAATGCGACTGAAATATATTTACCTATTGACACATAGGTTACAACTTAAAATGATCTTGGTACTACCTTTTTAAATGTTTTGCTTTGTTTCATGAGAACTCCACAATTTTATTTGAAAGAGGAATTGGCCTGTGGATGAGTGAATTCATGTTTATCTCCCTCGGTTTTATGTATTAAGCCATGTGTTGGCATTCTATTTGGCATATTGATTTAGTGAGTTTTATTATCTTGATCACAGGATGGAAATGAGGTATTCTTCAGGATTAAGCGGAGCACTCAGCTTAGGAAGCTCATGAATGCCTACTGTGACCGACAGTCAGTTGACTTGAATTCCATTGCGTTCTTATTTGATGGCCGTCGTCTGCGTGGAGACCAGACACCTGATGAAGTAAACACGGCTTCCCCTTGTCATCTTATCTACCCAGTTTCATGATGTTGCTTTTCTAACTATTAAAAACAAAATGATGATGGTTTTCTAATTGTTTCTTTTATTTACCACATGGAATTGCAGCTCGAAATGGAGGATGGGGATGAAATTGATGCCATGCTGCATCAGACCGGGGGTTCCTATGGAGTAGTCTAGTGCAAACCCGCACGAAACTGTAGAAAAGGGTTACAAACCTTGCCTTTTATTTTAGTACTTAGTATGTGTGCTCTCTCATCTTCTCTAAAACTAGCATTAAGCTTTTTCCTGTATAAATGATTCTGTATGGATATTAAACTTGACATCCAAAGTTCGGGCTGATTTCTCTCTTTTATTTCTATATGAATGTGAGTTTGGTCTTCCAGTTTGACTGAAACCTTTTTCTGGTTGAGAACACAAATGTTGGGGTCGTTTGGGATGCCTAGTAAACTGAGTAAACTTGCTCATAAATGAAGTTTGGTAGTGTACTCTCTCTCTCTCTCTCTCTCTCAATTATTCTACAGGTACATGCTCCCATTTGAATAGGATGGATCTAGGATGCTGCATCTCATGCTTGATGAAAATCCGGTCTAATGATTGTTGTCTGTTCTCTCGTTGTGGATTGTATCATGGCTTATTTGTGATAAGGGAAGTCTCTCTCTCTCTCTCTCTCTCACAACTATTCCAAAGTACCTAAGACACCCATCCCTCACAGTAAATCATCTTTGAATAACAACAACTCAGGCCTTGAGTTTGCACAATTGGGTCCATGTTCTAATGGTCCACAGTTGGGGAAAAAAAAATGTCATTCTCTTACTTGGACAATTGGGTCCATGTTCTAATGGTCCACAATCAGGCCTTGAGTTTGTACAATTGGGTCCATGTTTAGTCGATCACCTGCAATTGAACAATTTTATGGAGTTATTTGTGGTATTAATATAGCTAACCTCGTTCCACGTCTTGGTTGGAAAGCTTTTTGGAAACTTCCCCTCTCTCAAAGGGTTCTAATGTTTGGCTGGAAATGCCTCTAAAATGCTATCCAGGAAAGAACCATTATTAAAGATAAAATCAACTATATGACCAATATGTCCTATTTGAAAAAAATAAAAATAAAAAAATTGATGATTCAGTTGGACATGCTCTTATGTTATGTGACTATGCTAGAGGGTGTTGGTTGGGCTTACAGTGTGGTCTTACATCTTTCTCCTTTCGCTAGAAAGAAGTTAATTGAATGGTGGAAGATTACTTGTGAGCATGGCCATCCGTCTGGAAAGCCAATAATGACTTTATTCATGGAGGTCGTGCTCTAGACCCCTCTAAAATTGTTGGTCTAGTCAACAAGATGATTGAAAGATCCCATTTCTCTTTGTTGTGACTTTCGATTACCTAAAGAGGAAATGCATGTTATGGCCCCTAGTATGATCTTCTGATGGGTTAGCTTCATTTGGTTATGTAATGATTTTAAATGGGGTTGTTGTGGATGCAAGTGCATTCACCTCTTCAAAAAGAGGTAGAGGCTTGGCCTGTCTTAGCCGCATTGGAAAAGGTTTAGGTTAAAAAAAAAAAAAACTACTAGCTGGCGAATTCATCTAATCGGGCCCACATGAGACTGGTTGGATGTGATTAATCCTCACCTCCGTGAGACCAAAAGTTCTAACCCATCACTTCGAGGCCAACCATTTTTAACTCACCAGATGATTCCACCCCATTAAATCCTACTCATACGATGGGATCTAATCTACAATGAACCTGCAAATCTAGCCCATCCACCCATTTACAGCTTTGAGTTGAACCGACTAGATCGAAGACTTCCCTAACAGTAGATTTAAATAAAGAGTTCACTCCGGACATTGTTAAAAGTTGAGATCAAAGGTGAGTTTCCTAAAATGAGCATTAAATAACTTTTTCATTTTAGAAGAAGAAATCGAAAAAAAATGTGGCTATCGCAGTAATTTTATTTCTATGTATTTTAATGCGAACAAACAGGGAAAAATAGTGTCTTCTTCACTCCTATAAGGTTCAAATCTCTCCTCCCACAGTTTGCAAAAGTTATTGAGGAGGAGAATTTTATGTTACTTCAAGAAAGTAGATCCAAGCATAAGATTCCGTAATTTTCTTTTAATCAAGTTTAGATCTCCAACTGAAACTCTATTATGGGGCTCACATGATGACAATTCAGTCCGTTCAACTTGAATCTCATCCTCTCTAGTGACATAGCTTCAAATTCATTCTAACCAAAAACCGTCCCACCATTAGATAGTGCATATACTTGATAACGAGATTAAGGTATTCTCATCAACAATACATAAAATTGTGCTAATCAAGTTATTAGTCACGTGCATCTAGTGGTGGGACAATCTCTTCCTAAAGCGAAATTTGAGGATATATCACAAGAGAGATGAAGTTCAAGATGAATGGTCCGAATTACCATCCCATGGGCCCCATGGTGGAGGGGACCTTGTAATACACGGAAGAAAGTTCATAATTTTTGAAAAAAACCAAACCTCTAATCTTATATTATCACTGTCCAATTTATATTGAAGTAAAATTCGAAAAAAATACGTATTATTGTAAAAAAAGAGGTTGAAATTTATTTTCAGTGGGCCCCACTCGTTCAGCACAAGTCTTAAAAAGTCAAAGCCTCTTAGATCCAAACTAGTGCGAGCAGAGCACTATAATGGTGGGGCCCACCCAAAATGCACCACAGGATACGCGTCCTCTCACGCATTAGGCAGCGCGTTTACTCGGAACCTCCGAGACATGAATTTTTAAGAAGAAGAAGAAGAAGAAGAAGATCTTCGACGATAGACGAAAAACCCTAGCTTTCAATCCTCTCGATTCAGGTACTTCCTCTGCAAAACTCCACTTCAGAATCCTAGATTGCGTCGATTTCTTCCCTTTTCATCACTACTAGATCTGCAACATGGATCCAATTCCCATGGCGATCCGTCCAAATCTAGGGTTTTCCCTCTTCTTCCTCGCAATTTCCCCCTTTCTTCTCGCAACATGCGATTCGGAATCTACCGCCCCAGACTGCTCCAAGAACAGTTCTTGGAGCGGTTTCGAATCCGATTTCGTCATGCTCCAGCACCAATTGCGAGGGGTGCTGAAGGTGATCGATGGGTGCTCTTTTAGGGTTAGTGAATTCGATATGATTGAGGGTTCTGATGTGAGGTGGTGGGGAGCGTTTGGTGATGATTTTGGGAATCTAACCCAGGGTTTTGAGATCTCTGATCAGATGCTGAATCGGACTTATAAGAATGACAGCTTCGTCGTACGGCTGAAAAACCATACTTGGGATCAGATCGGAGTCGTCGCGGTCTGGGATAAGCCGACCGCGTCGGATTTCGGGCATGTGGTGCTCTGGGGTTCGAATTCTACGAATTCCTCCCAACCGGGGCCGCTGGGGCCGGACCCCGCGATTGGAGAGAAGAAGGAGATTTGGAAACAACCCACTATGTTTGATAACTGTAGGAGTCTGTCGCCTGATTTTCGACTCCGGTGGACGCTCAATTTGGATGCCAATTCGATCGACATTGGCCTTGAGGCTGCCATGGAATCTCAGTATTATATGGCATTTGGGTGGGCCGCACCCGGGGCATCGGCCCTCATGCTCCATGCTGATGTTGCCGTGACAGGGTTTACTGAGGAGGGTGTGCCATTTGCTGATGACTATTTCATTACCAAGTACAGTGAGTGCTTGATGAGTAAGGATGGAATGCAGGGAGTCTGCCCTGATGCCATCTATGAAGGATCTGATCCAGTGGGGTTGGTGAACGACACGAGGTTGGTTTATGGTCACAGGCGGGATGGTGTGGCATTCATTCATTACCAGCGACAGCTTATGTCTGCTGATTTGAAATATGATGTAGCTGTGAACGCAACTGCTAACATGACTGTAATTTGGGCTTTGGGGTTGATCCGGCCTCCTGATTCGCTCCGCCCGGATTATTACCTCCCGCAGAACCATGGCAGGCCTCGCCTTGTGACTTTCGGTGATCTGGTTTTGAATGTGTCGGAGAGGGTGAATGATTGTTTGGGGCCATTGGAAGCGAAAGACAAGGAAGACCAAGATCTCATTTTTGCTGATGGGAAGTCTCCCTTGGTTGTTGTAACAGGACCTGCATTGCATTATCCGAATCCACCGAATCCATCGAAAGTTCTTTACATTAACAAGAAGGAAGCTCCATTGTTGAGAGTGGAGAGAGGCGTGCCGGTGAAGTTCTCGATTCAAGCTGGCCATGATGTCGCTCTTTACATTACTTCCGATCCAATTGGTGGGAATGCAACCTTCAGAAACATGACAGAGACCATCTATTCTGGCGGTCCAGAAGCTGAAGGAGTTCCTGCCAGTCCGATGGACTTGGTTTGGTTGCCTGACCGAAATACTCCAGATCAAGTTTATTATCAATCTCTGTATGAGCAGAAAATGGGTTGGAAAATTCAAGTGGTTGATGGAGGTCTTTCAGATATGTACAATAATAGTGTTGTGCTTGATGATCAGCAAGTTAAGTTGTTCTGGACATTGTCGGAAAGTTTGATGTCAATATCAATTGCAGCCCGAGGTGAGAAGAAAAGCAATTACCTTGCTATTGGGTTCGGTTCTGGAATGGTGAACAGCTATGCCTATGTAGGTTGGGTCGACAATAGTGGTAAGGGTCATGTGAACACATATTGGATAGATGGAAGGGATGCAATAAATGTGCATCCAACGACTGAGAATCTGACAGATGTGAGATGCAGATTAGAGAATGGTGTCATTACTTTTGAGTTTACCCGTCCATTGGATCCTTCATGTACTGAAAGAAAGGAATGTAACAATATTATCGACCCGACAACTCCTCTTAAAGTTGTTTGGGCCATGGGGGCTCGGTGGTCAGAGGGCCAGTTGAGTGAAAGAAATATGCATTCTGTTACAAGCATTAAGCCTGTTCGTGTGCTGCTCATGCGTGGATCAGCAGAGGCAGAACAAGATCTGCGCCCAGTTCTGGCTGTTCATGGATTTATGATGTTTGTGGCTTGGGGTATATTACTTCCAGGTGGAATACTGGCAGCTAGGTACTTAAAACATGTGAAAGGTGATGGGTGGTACAAGATTCATGTGTACTTGCAATATTCGGGAATATTGATTATCCTGCTTGGTGTTCTTTTTGCTGCTGCTGAGCTTCGGGGCTTTTTTATCAACTCTGCACATGTGAAGTTGGGCATAACAGCAATAGTTCTGGCATGTATGCAGCCAGTGAATGCTTACCTACGGCCAAAAAAACCCGCTAATGGTGAAGAGATTTCTTCAAAGAGGCTTCTTTGGGAGTACTTGCATGTTATTGTAGGTAGATGTGCTATTGTGGCTGGAATGGCAGCACTTGTAAGTGGGATGAGACATTTAGGAGAGAGATATGGGGGTGAAGATGTCCAGGGACTTAATTGGGCCTTAATATTATGGTTTTTGGTTATCGCATTAATAGTGCTGTACTTGGAATACTGGGAAACAAAGCGAAAAAGAAGGGATACAAGTTTGGGTAATGGAAACTGGGTTTTAGGGAACATTGATGAAGACGACTCCGTTGATCTTCTGCGCCCAAATAGAACATTGGGAGAGCGCGAGTCGCATTCATCTGGAAGAATGGAGGTCCAGCTTGAACCCCTGAATAGGTAAATTAGTTTGTTTTCAATGTTTGATTGTTACAAACTTTCAACATGCTTCTACTTCAGAGAGGAAATCCTTGACCTACGGGAGTTTTCAATCGCGATGGTCCACTTGAAAGGATTCTTGTTATACGGTGATTGGTTTAACCATGCAATCTGCAGTGTTGGGTCGCCTTTTACCTCCTGACAGGTTTCGTTGTGATAGGTGATTTCCTATGGCATGCAATTTCTATACACGATACATTTTTGGTATAGGGAGGAAGGTTATATGGAAGTGTGTTTGAGGTTCAGACCGCCATTCGTACTGCAGTTTGTCTTAACTCTTTTTTTCTGGTAGACATATTATCTAATGTTGTGCAGAAGAAATGTTATTTTAAGTTCATAGATTTTCTGGGACCAAACAATTTTAGACATGTTATGCCACGTGGTGGATTCACATTTTGAAGGGGACAACGAATCTTCTCTTTTCAGAGAAAATGATTGTATTGTTAAAGTTACAATTTTCAAGTATGGAACTGCTTCACTCTCCAATTATATTGTTTTAGAGCAACGGTATGGAGGCTTTTACCCTGTTCGTATATTGCCTTGTTACTGTACTTTCTTGATAGCCATTTATTGCACGAGATTATCTTTAGCTTATTTCATCAATGGTCTTGTTCTTGTATGTTGAAGTCCTGTCCCTGTCTGATTTTCAATGCTGCCTGCACTCCATAAAATTGGGTTTCTACACTGAAATAGCGATTTGGCCATTATTTCTTGCACCTTTGCTGATCCATGTAAAGGATTCTCCATTGGATGCCAGTTGTGTTATAAGTTCATGCTTGCACAAGGTTGCCTCCAGTAAGTACACTTGTTAGTACCAATTAAAAAAGAGAGAAAACACCAGAATGCATTAACCTTTTGATCAAGTTTAAGAAATAACCTGTTGAACTTGTGAAAGTTCGTGCACGAAATGGAATATAAGTTTATGTTCGACAGAAATATTTATTTACCTGTGTAACAAAAGAGCAACGGTCATATAGCGATACCGGGATTGTCCTGACTGCCGGTTTGACTGGTGTGGCCTGTGAGGCCCACCTTGATCCAACCCATTCAAATCACAGCCTGCCTTGTGGAGGCAATGGCCCAAGTTTCACTCTCCAGAGGTTTACACCATTGGATTTATCATGTTTTAAAAAGAAACCTTTATATTTTTAACATGATCCATCTGATGATGTAATTTACTTCATTGTGGATGCCACATAAATCTAAAGAATAGTAAACTTGTACCAACATTACAATTTCTTGCTAGTAGAGTGACAAACGGGAAGGGAAGTTATGGAGATTTGTAACACCGTATGACACATGTTGATATTGATTGGGTTGAAGTGATTTTCGCTTACTGAATCTATCCATAAACTTAGATCTGGTAACCTTTGTAACTATTCTCGTGAGTTGATCTCCTGCAACAAGTGGTTAATATGTATTATGTAGGTAAGAGACTTAACTCAATAATAATAATATGAGAAAGAGCAGTTCTTCCACAGTAGCAAAGTGGTAGAGAATATGGGGGGCTTTGACATCTTAATTTGGCTTGTACTGACTATTTCCATAGACAACTTACTATTGATACCAAAAGAAAGCAAATCTTTATGGTTGTAGATAAAAGAAATCTGATGGTAACATATAAAAAGAAACATTTTGTCTCCTACCTTGCTTCTTTGCATTGGTGGTGGATATCATTTTTGGAGTCTAGTAACTGTTCATTTAAAAAATCAAATAAATTATCATACCTGTTCTGTGTTAGATTTGTGAAAATCAGAAAATAAGATTTGTGGATTTGATCCTACGCACACTATCTAAAAGTGTTATACTAGGAAACCAGCGGCATATTTATGAGATCAGGTCACATTTCTAAGGGTATCTTCAAACAAAAAATTTGCTAAAGAATGTTACAATTAACATTACTTTCTCTATTAACTATTAAGGCTTAGCCATGACCCAAATCCATGCTTTGTTATATTGTCCCAGGACCCAGGTCACGGTCTTTGGCCCAATTTAATACAATGTTGCAGTTTTGGGCCTGAGTTTCAAGCCTGACTAATAAATGAGTCAAATGAGCAAGATTCTTACTCTATATTACCCTGTCCAACTTCTATTTGCAAAAAGAAAAGAAACATATAAAGCAAGAAGGCTTGTATGAGGATTTGGCCCATGATAGACTGGAATGATGAACAAAATTTATGTAGCTGACCCAACTTAGTTGGGATAAGGCTTTGATGATGATGAATTTTTTTTCACTCTTTGTTCCTGCCAAAATCCTTTTTGCTGGAACAAGGGTTCTGTGTGCTTGGGGTGAGTATGCCTGATTGAATTTCCCCTTATCTAAAGCGGAGGAATTATGCCTGGTGGTGTTGACTCAGCAATGCTTACGGCATTGCATTCTGCTGTGGATGTGAAAATTCAAGCAATCTGGCAACCAGTTTAAGATAGAAAAGGCAAAGAAGTGGTCAAAGAGTGAATATAGAAAGAAAGAGACCCCCTTTTCCTCATCATCTTCAATTGTTACAGGCAATGAGTGAGGTAATGAAATTCTACAACTCTATCCATTTCTGATAGGCGTGGTCAAAGGGTGGGGAATCTGTGCCATCCCATCTTGCGTCGGTACTCAGTAGTCATGGCTCCATTTGTATTTGTTGCTGGGTATTAACTGGTCAGGGTGCCTGTCTCTTTTGGGGAATTTCTTCCTACTTTGTGGCCTCATATCTCTTGCATTGACCGTGACTACTTGCATGGGGTTTGATTTTCTTTAATCCCTTTATGTTTTGGTGAGTTTAGGAATGAAGAGACGATGCAGAAGAAGAAAGGAACGAAGAGTATGTAATCAAAGGACCCAAGAACTCCTCAGTTTTCACCTTGGGTGGATGAAGCACCATTTCTTCTTCATTGTGAGAGACTGAGAGTATATGCATTCTATGGAATTTGGTGAATACAAGCTACAGTCCCTTCTCTCCATTTTTGAATGGTACTATTCGTTGATCTTGGAAACTTATATTATCTTTGCTTTGTTTAACAAGTTCTCTTTCTAGGTTTTAAAAAATCTCCTTTCATAAGCCCCTCCTTTTTTTTATGTTTTTTTCTGGGCAGAGGTAAAAAAAAAAAAAAAAAACACGTGCATTTTCATTCCTCTTGGGTGCAAATCAAGGAGAAACCACGTGCCTATGTTCAAAGGTTCAATGCTATTAGGCAAGTTCCATAAGAAAAGAATGAACAGTGGTGTTTTCTTTCCTTTTTTTTTGTTTTATAGGTCTTCAGAAAGTGAAATTTATAAATTGCTTTTGAGATTTGATAGCTAGATTGGGAGATTATTGGCTGGCTGATATCTGGTTTTGCTTCTGAAAATGGGAAATTTCAGCTGGTTGAGTTTTTGCATTTATTTATATAAATCTAGTGTACAAAAATATATAAATCTAATAACCTATATGTATATATATATATATATTAAATTTGTGAATGATAACATGACTTGGATGTGCAACCTTGTGGTTGCACCATTGGGCACCTTCCAACTGTGCTACAGGCTCTTGTTGGGTGGATTTCCCCCTAAGCTTCTCTTCGTGTTGGAACTGAACTTTATGTAGATTCTCAAATTCGTGGCACTCGTTTGCAGAAATGTGCTGTCGTGTTGGAACTGAACTTTCAGTGGATTCTTAAGTTTGTGGCACATCTTCATAGAAACGTGCTGTTGAAATCAAGTAGTGGATGGTGGAGATATGAATACAGGTGAGATTTTGTTTGATGCGTATAGTGAATTGGTGATAAGCATTATGGATTTTGATTTATTTTTGGCTGTATTTTCTTTTGGTGGGGATGCTAATCATTAGTTATCTTATAAGAAATGAGCAATATTTTTTTGGCATTGAATCCATAAACATTGAGATTTATTTAGACAATAAATGTACTAAAAAATAACCCCTGAAATGGAAAGAATCATTAGTAACAACAAAAGCACCAATATGATGAAGATGATGGTATACTTAATGATGGTTAAAACAGGGGCGACACCAAAAGATGGAGATGAGTGCTTCACTCAATGATAAAAGCATTGTGCGGCCATTCTCTAAAAAGATCGTGATAATCGTGATTGCATGCATGGACCCTGTATATTTGCATTAAAATACATAAGAATTGAATACATTCCGTGGTTAAAATATGAAGATTGAAGGTGAATTTCCGAAAATTTGCATCAAATATGATCTTCTTTTTATTCTATTTCCCTAAAAAGAAAATGTTATTTGATGTTCATTTTTGGAAATTCACCATTAATCTTCATTTTTAACCACCCATTGAATTCAATTCACATGTATTCTAATTCAAACAAACAGGCCTATAGTGATAGACAGCATGGTGTCCTCATCTAGTGATGCAAACATTATGGACCTACCAAATAAACAAATCTCGGAGGCCCATCTACGATGGAAATATGGTTGAGACAAGCAATGACAGGAGAACTAATCGGTTGAGCCAGTCATGTTTTACATTGTTGGATGAGGTTCATCATCATCATCGAGTTGGTCAATTTTATCTTCATTAGGACAGCCACCTTGATTTCCATGACCTGGTGGGACACCTGGGTTTCCTTTTTGGTAAATCCGTTGTGATTTTGTATTTAAGTAGGCCACTATGGCTGAATTGTTTGGTGAGTCCACCATTGTCATAGTCCCACTTTATTTCTTTCATATGGGTATTATGGGTTTCACCTTGATTTTTATCTTTTTTCGAGCCCAAGCTCTCTAAGCTCTCTCTCTACAGGATTCACTAAGCTCATCCCTTTTTGTAAACTCCACTCACTTGTGTTGCAGAGCTCCCTACCATATACACTTACGTTCGCTCGACCGACGGCTTAAAAACCTCTAATAGTCAGACCAAAGTTAGGTGCGACCAACGAGTTGAGCAAGAGAAGGAAAGGTGCAAAGCAAGCTTCTGTTGTTGTATGCTTGGTGCAAGATGGGATCCCAATGTAGAATCTGCGAATTCTGTTGGGTTTGTTGGGTGCAGGCCGTTGTGAGTTGTGACCCCTTCCTTGCATAGAGCTACTTTTCAAGCATAATATGAAGTCTCTCAAATTCTGACCACGCAGCTGAAGAAAATAGAGATGGTCATTGAACTCATCTTGGGGAAGGCACCCAATCTATTCTTTTGACCTGTGGCATAGATGGTTATGGAACTCATTTCTGAGGAAGGCACCTAATCTATACTTTTGACCTGACAGGCACAGGCATCACCGTTGATTTGGGATTAGGAGGGAAATCATAAATTGATGCTCTAACTCTGTTCTATATTTTTTCATTGATTACATGATTTTTTTTTAGATGATTGTACATGAAGTTACAAATTGGTGAGGCTCTATTATGCTGTTACAGGTAACTATATCAACGACTTTTGTACAAATGAGCTCTACGGTGTTCTATTGGGCATGACTAATAAATCTTGCAAATTGATGTCTCTTATCAAGTTAATTAGTAAGAGAATTGCCCAATCTGGCAACTTTTTTAGGCATCTTTTTGGGGATTTGTTTTTTACTTAATTCCAAAGGGGTGACTTTGTCCTTTTTACCTTATGTATTAACAGAAGAAGGGGGTTATTTACAATTTGGTTATGATGTATTCACAGTAAAAAAAAATGGGGCTTGAAAATGTGGTTAAGTTGACCCATGAGCTAAACGGCAACCCTTTCAAGAATTTATTTTTCGATTTTTCTTTCAATAGAAAAGTATAAAAGCAACTTTTCCTCTTTTTTTTTTTCAAATACTTTATTTGGAAGTTCCATTTCAATTTTGGAAATTTTGATCTTAACCATTTCAATATTTTGGATTGAAATCCACCGTACCCATTTACACGTCGGAGCAAGTGAGGGCCTGAGGTGTAAAATGCATAAATTTTTTAATATTTTAGCCATACTTTTATTCAAGCTTAATTTTAAAGTGGGGCCAACTGAAATTAGGAGAAATATGGCCATGTCCATGGTTGAGATGATCATTAGGCAGCAACGCCCATTGGCGGACCCAAGATTTTTATTTGGGTGGTGCGGACTTCTTATATAAGGGGTTTCTCTTTAATTTCACAGCACCTGCACCTGCATGTTAACACTTGGGTGCCCTCAGGCACGGCCCACTGAAGAGGTTCACTTCTTTCCCCACATAATGAAGGAGAAATGTTCTGTAATTAACAAGCTTAATATACAGTCCACCTTTGTGGGGTTCACTTTTATCAGTGCAGCTCTTTCAATTTTTGACACACTCATTCCCCGTGATTTGGCATTCGGCCCAATGCCACTCTCATCAAACCTTTATCCAAAATTAAATTGAGTTTCTAGGAAAATTATGTTTAATAGACCACTAGCCATTATAACAATTAAATCAAAGGGCTATCTATGATAATTTCAAGGGGCTGAATTTTTTTGGTTGACCCTTAAATAGACCTTGTACACTGAGGGCTTCTAAATACACAACGATTTTAGCCCTTTACACTCAAATTATATCCACACTCAGCATAAAAAATTTAAAATTCTGGTTTTGCTTTCCACACACTCAAAACATACCTAAAATAGCCCCATGCCTTTTCTCTCTATACACAACTTACCACCATCATTTGGAGCCTTCTTTCCAATCGGTGAAAACCCCCGTCTTCATTTTCTTCTTATTCCTCTCTATCTATCATATGGTGAGTGTACTCAAGATCATCTTCATCTTCTTTTTCTCATTCTCCTCTATCTATTTTTCCAGCCATCTATCCATCTATCATTACCATTCTCTTTTGCCCCCTTTCAATCAAGTAATGTTTGCTACGTTTTCTCCGTTTGTTGTTCATCTCTGAATGTGTATTTGGGCTTCGTCATAGATAGGGTCAACATAGACTCTGATATGCCATGTCTAATCTGGATTTTAGCACTTACAATCAATCAGTCTACAATAAAACCCACAACAAACTCGTTGTTGATTACAAAGTAAAGGAAAATGAGAGAAAAGAATCGATATGTTCAGTTATAAGAGACGTGGCTGAACATACACTTTTTGTTTAGGCAGATACGGCTGAACAAAATTGATATGTTCGGCTATGAGAGGCTGAACATTGGTAGTTTGTTTTGTACTAAAAGTCCGAACGTTTCGCGGCAACATAAATTAAAAAAAGGCTTTACAAGTTTCGAAAAATGGTGGAAATCAAAATAAATAACACAACAACGCATCTTCTCACTGATGTTATGCTCGGAAACTACATTTTGCTTATTAGTTTGCTTATCCATTAGACAACAAAATAATATGAGAGTGAGGTTTTACTAAGAAGTAATATGTTTGATAATGATGGGATATAAAGGAAGGGTAGAATGTGATAAATGGAGAGATTGTGATGTGAAGGGAAGAATGAGATTGGAAGAAGAAGGGAATGAGATTGAAGGGATGAATGAGATGGTGGAATAGGAGGAACGAGAGCAATAAGAATGAAATGATGAAAGTGAAATGAGACCGCTTGTAAAAAGAAATTAGAGATTACATGTGATTGTCCTCTTTGGTAATTTCATATAGGGGGTATGAATATAGTACTATTTAGAATCCGTCTTTCCATTACCCCCGCCCCCGCCCCCACATTTGAGCAAGAAGCCGAAGATCCGGTCACTACATAAACCCCTCTCTCTCTCAGCTTGTAAAAGTAAAATCCAAACCGAAGATGATGGCCAGTCAATTCATTTCTCGCACAAATCCAATGGATGGTCAGACCCATAACACTTCTCTGCAGCGACTTCATCACGTTGAAAAGGTTTAGTTTTCCCCCCCTATTTCTTCCTTTCTTTCCCTTTTCCCCCCCTTTGATTCGCACCCAAAATCTCAAAATATGTTTTTTGGCTACATCCAGTAGCAATGAATCACTGTTAGAGTTTGAATGGTAGTCTAAGATTTTCTGGTTTCTGGGGTTGCGTCTGGATTTGAAGCCCAAAATGAAATTTGGGTGTTTTGCCAGATAGGTGTTTACTGTTTTGGAGTGGGTAGGAAGCAGGAAATGGAAGTGAAACGAAATACCAACCATCCCATTTGAAATGGGTTTTAGTATTTTGATTTGCTGGATGCTTATCCGCTCTACTGCATGTTTTGGGGCCGCGGGGAAATTTCGAAATGGGAAACTTCATAAGCCTGGGTGCTGTTTTTTCCCCAAATTTGGCGCTCAAAATCGTTCGTTATTAGGGAATTGGGGTTGGTGATGATTTGGGTTGGAATTTGTGCGCCCTTCCTTGATAGATTGCAGAATGAATGATGATTTGATAGTTATGACTTCTGTTGCATGTTTGGGGTCCCTGGGAAATTGATAATCACTTGATGTAGGGTAGTTTTTCCCCACTTCTCTTATGGAAATTGTTATTAGGAAATGGAGTTTTTAATGACTTGGGATAGAATTTCAAATGCCAACACCTAAACAGACTGCAGAACAAATGACCACTCGTGTGATTCGAAATTCACACTAACATGATGTATTAAGGATTGATAGTTCATCTTGTTAGTGCAGAGGATAGTCCATGTGCTGGAGCTTGCTGGAGGAGTGATGGATGAGCTGGCAAATCCTGCTGGTCCGAGGACGGACATTCTCAACAACCATTGTCGTGAATTCATGCAGTCAATCAAGGTATGATGAGGCTATTGTGTAGATTTCATCAGTTTGAGAGTTCAGTACTGTGAACCATTAACTGCCATTTGAAGCTATTCTTATTGTGATAGAACTATTGACTAGAACCCATATTTTATCAGCTTTTGGTTTTTGTGATAAATCAATGGGAAGGAAGTTGAATGTGGCTGATAACCTGTAACTAAGAGATGTTTTCATTTATTAAATGCAATGGAATTACGCCTTTTTTGTCACACACTGGAAGCCTTTAGTTAGGGTTTTTGGGTTAGATGTTGATGGAGGTGGTGATCAGGCACTAAGCAATTACCAATAAGTTATAGAGTTTTTTTACAAAAAGGCCCCTATGTTTTCACATAACCTCAAAAAGACCCCTGCACTTTATCTTTTTACTAAAGCCTCCCTTGGCTAACAGTACGCTTTAAAACAGCAGTTATGACCATCCATATTTTTTGTTTTGACTAATTTACTGTTAAAAAACCTCGGTGGGCATGGGAGAGAGAAGATTACCAAAACCGTTTGGACTTCAGGCCTTCTCCAACGTTCCATGTCATGAAGCCAAACATGAAATTCTACCATGCGACCAAACACTCCATATTAACGCCACCTTGCACATGGATGTTTTTCCTTTTGCTTTCCTCATTTCAGGCTTCTTCATTTGTAGAGTTTTATGAATGTGGAGTCATGTTTGCATAGAGTAGAATGAAGAATGGTTCAATTGATGATGTCCCAAGTTGCTTCTGATGATCTAAAGATACCTATTTTGGCTAGGTTCCCCAAGCAGTTCAGGACCCTACTGAGCAACCCATGGCAAGAGTTTGGCCAATGGAACCCTCGATCACGGGCTGCTGCCTCCTGATGACTGCTCAACCAAACATCCCCTGTTTCCCTAATCCTGAACCCAAGACTCTTCAACACCCATTTCATCTTCTTATCCCCCTAAACGAACTACTTCCTAACCAGCCCATCTATTCCATCTCTCTTCTCAACCATCTCATCCTTACAACATCCGGTCATTACCATTAGAACCCATTCCAAGACCCACCTGCAACTTTCCATCTCTCATCACCCATTTTCAAAATCACAACCGACGATCCTATCTCCCTCTGTTCGTTCATCCAAACACCAACAGTCTGTTAGCCAATCATCTCATTCATCTAAATCTCCACCAAACTCAAGTCCAGAATAATGATTACTGTCAGTCAGTGTATCTTTTGTGGTTCAAATACAGAAGATAAAGATTGATTTTTATTTAAATGATTAGATAAATATTATATTGGATTTATCTCTTATCAGTAGGATCACTATTGACAATCTTGTGAATTTATTATAAATACAGAATACAAAAACAGCAGAGTGACTGTGCGTTGAAATTAATATTTAGAACATGGTATCAAGAGGCCATTGATCCTAGGAAAGAACCTTCCTTTTTTTCCTCCTCTCTTGTGCAATAAGCAAATGGCAATAAATATGTGTGTGTGTGTGTGTGTGTGTGAGAGAGAGAGAGAGAGAGAGAGAGAGAGAGAGAGAGTCCCTAATGTCAGAGTTTCATTACAACTTTGCTGTTAGCCATGTAATATATGAATCTCATCTTAGAAGAATATAAGACTGAGGTATCATTGCAGTATCGAGTAACAATATGAGCAGAGGCGGACCAAGAAAATGGAACTAGGGGGGCCAAATGAAAATTATTAAAAGAAAATTCTAAAATTATAAGGGGCAAAATAAAAAATTAAAAAAGTCCTAGTGGTAAAAAATAACATTTTGAAATCTTAAGGGGGGCCATGGACACCCTTGGCCTACACGTAGGTCTGCCAGTGAATATGAGTGTGTCTGAGGTATCGGTGTAGTATTGAGTAACAATATGAGTGTTGGATCGGTTTGACATGGATACATTCAGCATATACAGCATACAGGTATTCGGGATAATAATCAAGTATTACAGACGCCACACATGTGATTTCATGGGTACACACCTCTGCAAGCTGGTATGTAGATGTCAATCAATCCCAACTTGAACAAACTTGCTTGTAGCCAAGCTCGGCCAGGTGATTGGTGAAGATGTTTTCCAAATAATTTGTTGTTGATGCATAGGGAGTTGATGTACTTCTTGCTGACACTTCACCTTGTACATAGTGAAAATGGTCTGTCCTGTTCGCTCATGGAAGACGAGATTGGTAGCTATATGAAATTATGAATAGTTGCTTGATTGTCACAGTACATAGGGACCGGTGTTGACAATTGAATGGCAAGTAGTCCAAGAAAAGAATATACATACTTATTTTCACATGTTGCATGAGGCATTGTTCTATACCCTGCTTTTGCACTAGACCATGCCACCACTGATTGCTTCTTTCCAATAGACTTTGCAATTGCTTTTGCAACTACTGATTGCTTCCTGCTATTTCATGCTATGATACCCAGATACAACATGGATACAATAGGAACACGCCATTGGCATGGCAAGGACACAAATTTTACACATAAAAAGTGTAGTATCAAATACGATATGACATGATATGCTGGCCATTTTGAAGAATCCATGCATCATAGCTTTCATTTTGTGTGATTTCTCCCAACTTGTGTTTGGAAGTTGATAGATCTTTTATATGACATTGAGCCAGCCCAATCTACATTTGAGGAAGCTTGAATAGCCTGGTGACCTGGAGGTTTGTAGAGAATATCTCAACCTAGAGCGGATTTTATGTATTGAGGAATTCTCTAGTTTGCTTCCATGTGTGAGTTCCTTGGAGAATGTATAGGTTGTCTTTAATAAGTCACAACTATAGCTGCATATGATAGATCAGATCTGGGAGTCATAAGATAAAACAACATTCCCACTTAAAGTTGATACTGTCCTAGGGTCCTAGATTCCTTATCTTTTGAAGAAGATCTAAGAATATATTTACTTTGAGATAGATATATGGTTTGTTTATAATTGGTTATTGGTTACTTCCATACCCAAACTTACTTTTAAGGGAAATTCTTTGATTCCAATTTCTTCTTGTAAGAACATATTCAAATTGCCTTTTCTTCTGCCATTACTTATCACGAGAGCAGTATCATTGACATAAACTGACGCCATAGAGGTTAATAATTTTGCTATAGAAGCATTGAATCTAGTATGTATAAATTCTAAAATATGTACGTACATTGTGAGTTTGACTCCATCATAAGGCATCTTAGAGATAAGATACAACCTTTAGTTACAGTCATATGTGTTGGAAAACATGTCATTACATTATGGTCTGTGGTCCATATTGTGGAAACTTTTCGTTAGCTTCTACCTGAGACTAAAGATCCAACTACTTTTTGGTGTGGAGCTGCACAAAATACCATCCACTTGATTTTTTGTTTTTGAATGGTATGATCATGATTTTCAATGATGATGATAGTTTTCAGGTCCCACTGCAATTGTGATTTTAAACCATAGATGGGATAAGGCTTTATTCATGATGATAATGACATCTTTACCTTTTGTTTTGAGTATAATAACTAATTGTTGTACCTACACGGACACTGGGGGGTGGGTTGAATCAGTGTCGGTCTTTTATAACTCTAAATCCAGTGTTAAATTAATTAAATTAATCTACGCACACAATCAACCACACAACCACGTCACAAAAGTTTTTATGTGGTGCACCCGCAGGCTACGTCCACAGTGCACAAAGAGTGCCCTTCCACTATTTTAGCAACATCAACTGCTAGGGGCACCAACCCCTTACAACTTCGCCCGCACCAACGGACAAGAGCACCAACCCCTACACTCAAGCACCCACTTGAGCAATTATCAGTTCTCAATTAAATCTGCCTTGCAACTCTTGTCAACCACAAACACTGATTGCGAGTCACAATCAAACACTCACAACCAATCACAAGCAAACCTTGCAATTACAACCTTTGCCAAATACACACTCTGATCACCCACCAACAGATACCGCAAACAACATTCTCTACTCACAGTTTTCACAGTACAAGTAGCCAACAGACATGCACCAACATAATCTGAGGAAGACTACAAGTAGGAACATAAATCCACATGAAGTAGAGAGCAGGATGACCTTACCAAAGATGAAGAACGGATCAGCATATATACTGAAGAACACCTTCAGAAATCAGATCCTAAAATGGCAGCAGTTCAACACTTCTTTTCTCCTATGCTCTTTTATTTTTTATTTTTTTTTTTATTTTTTTATTTTTTATTGAGATCAAGACTCAGAAGATTAAAAGAGAACGAGCTGTGCCTAGGGTTAGAGTCAATCCTCCCTTCCAAACTTCAAAGTTAGGAACGATCCTTCTTACACACGTCGCTACTTTCTTCTTTTAGACCCCTAGATCCTAAAAGCTTGTATCAGGGATCTATTTTACAAAGAAAAAAAAAAAAAACTCCACTTCACTTAGATGGGACCCAATCTCCATATACCAAACAAAACGTCATTCCCATATATGAGAAAAGTGGGCCGTCACTTTCCATGGGTGCACTTACCCAACAGTTGTGGGCCCCATTGATGCTCATCTTTTTAGACTTTTTCATTCCCACTAGATTGGGCCTTGCACAACTGGGCTGCAAGTGGGCTGACCCACTAAAATGGCCATGCTATGTTGACAACAATTTCAACTCCAACTCCAAACCAGAGTATGATCAACACTAACAAATACAGATTCTACCACATTTAATTTAATTTTTTTTTGAATATTAGTACAATTCTACCACATATCTTTCAAGCTTTATTTTATTCTCATCCACTCTATGGACGGCAGGTAATGTCCATTGACCGCACATTTGGTGTATTAGTCTGGCATTTTATTATAAGGGGACAGCCATCTCAGGTCTCAAAAATGACCATTGATCCCACAGTTGGTGCATTGGTTTAGGCATTGTACTATTGGGAGACAACCATCTCAGGTCTCAGGCTGGTCTCAGGATTGTTGAGTGCAAGGGCTAAACCCATAAGAAAAGAAGAAAAAGAAAGAACCATGGGGACCCCACTCTTCGTACTTTTGTCATATATATATATATATATATATATAGGGAGATGCTCAGGTGAGAGCATCTCTCACCTTACTGTGAGAGATAAGGTGGGGCCCTTACATCCATATCTAATGCCAACAACTTAAATATGAGGGCCCCCACCTTTATCTCTCATAGTAAGGTGAGAGATGCTCTCATAGGAGCTTCTCCCATATATATATTTATATATATATTTTTTCTGTTTTTGAATGGTTACTTTATCTGAATAATTTTTTTTTTTCATTTTTTCTTTCTTATCGTAACGGACGGTGTCTTAACCCTTTGGGCCAGAATAATCCTTACGGGCCTAGGGGGAGCTAGGTAAATCCCTGGCCCTAGTGTGGTAGTGCAGTTTTGAACCCTCAAAACTAGCGAATGTCCAATAATCTGCCACAAATTTTGCTATAGTGTGTGAGCATAACTTGCCTTGCAATTCCATTCTGTTCACAAGAATTGGTAAACTCAACCCAGGACTTGGAACATGATACTATTTTACAGTTTTACCATTTTTTTAGCCTTAGCGACTTCATACACTGTTCATATCAAAGTCATCTAAGAAGAGATGGACTTGCTTGAATCTTTAGTAAAAATTTGTTCCATCATGAATTCAGGACATCCAAGTGACTCTGCGGGAGGAAATCAAAAGTGCATGTGAGTATCGTCCTTTTGAAAAGTGTGATTACAACTCCAGAATTTCAAACGAGATCTGTTCCAAGAAATTGGAGTATGTCATTGAGCAGTTGGATGGCATGAAACGGAGCATTGAACAATATAATGATGCATTTTGAGAACTGATGTGAGTAGAGCTGTCTTTACTTAGATATCTGAAGCAAATGGAAACTCTACTTGGTGTCAATGTATTTTCATTATGGATACCGATGTAGGGAACAAATTCTCAGTTATTTACACAACTATACCTGTAAGCGTATAATATATGTAATCTGGATGCTATTTTTGTTGTCTAGTGTGGTGAAGATAATGCATTACAAACTTAACTCATTCTTGTGGTGTTTCTCGGTCTCGAGTGGAAGATCTATAATTGTTTGTTTTATCAATAAATGATTGTTTGTATTCATAGATTAACTAGTTTCTGTTTTGAATATGAGCTTCAAATCTGTATTGGTTTTGTGCATTCAAATGATGAGAAGTTATTTTTTTGAAATGAATTTGGAGTGTTTTTTAGTGTTTGTGGACTTACCACTGGAAAAAAAAAGCACACTAAATAGAATAGAAACTGTTTTGTAATGCGTTTCTTCAAAAATTGGAATACTAGTATGGGTATCCAATTTAATCGTATGTATTATTTTTGGGTACTCTTATCATTTTCTAATGCGTGGTAACTTGGTAACTAGATATACAGCCTTTTGTTGCATTTATGGTGACCAATGCTTTAGAAGTCAAACCAGATGTTGACCCACTAAATTGGACATTTCAGTCTGAACTAGTGTCTATTCTGGTTTGATTGGGTTTGCCTATAATGTCATTAAAAAAAATAAAAATAGAGAGGACAAAATAAAGGATAAAAATATTGAAACTGCTCAACACCTGTCAGATTTGTTGGTTGATAATAGTCCAACCTCCAATTTTGCACTGGTTTCAACAGTTTCATCCTTTTATGACTGGTGAGTGGGTTGATTTATACCAAATTGTTTGTTGCTCTGGATCCAATTGATCCTTGTCCAAGTGCCTAATTTGATGTTTTTCATATGGTTAACCTTATTCATGAAAAAAGGGAGAAGTGGGGAGATGTTGATCGAACGCTATGGATTTATTTATGATTGGTGAACCACATAGTATGGATTTAAATAAGGAGTACAGTTTTAAAATAAAGCCAGGTTTTGTGATATATCTCCAATAAGCCATGCTTGTTGCATGCCAACTGAATTTAAGGATGTTGCATACAGACACATCTACCAGTAAATTATTTCCTTAGACAAAGATTGATGAACTGAACATAACAGTGGTTTACATAATAAGCATATTACCAGAGTCTAGGCTGTTTATAGAACTGAAAGTTTGTCCATTATCTGTTTGCTCTGCTCTTTTGGGACAATTGCATTGTTCTTATGATGGCTTTTGGCATTCTCAATGGCCTTTATAATACCAAAGAACATGAGTCTGTATAGAACCATCATCCCCAACATGATTGCAAGATCAACCCATTTGGAGTAACCCATCTCAACTTGCCAGTCGGTTGTCAATATCTCCTCTCCAGTGATGGGTGGGCCACCAGGTTTGTTGTTGGGGAATGTTAGGCCTATGAACTCATTCTTGTATAGACCTTGGTTAGCATACTTGTGGAATGCAATGTAGTACATTGGGTATCTCCATATGGGCTTGGGGAGATCATCTCGCAGCCGGAAGAAGCCACCATTGAGCATCATGAGTCCTTGAATTCCGGAACCAGTGATTATACCCACGAGGAAATCCGGCACGAAGCTTGCAACGATCATCATCAGGCTCTCAACTAACATCATGCAAAGAAATAACATCAAGACAAAGTATACAAAGTGATCGATTCCGTTCTGAAGACCAGCAATGTAGTAAGATATGACTCCAGGAACTACAGAGATGATGAGCATGTAAGGAAGAGAAGAAAGTGTGTTGCCAACTACAAATGCGCCGACTCCGTAGTGTCCGTTAAGTCTTTCTTGCTCGAATATCTGTCATAACACCAATTGGAGTTAGGAGTAATAAAACTCTTCAGGCGCCTCTGCGTACTTTGTATTGAATTCCTAAAATTCATAGTAAAGTTAATTTTGGCGAAGGAGTATTAAGAAGTCAAGGGGTGAATTATAGAAGGTAGATAAGATGGTACCCCCGATAAATTTGATTTACTATGATGAATGAGTAATCATTTCCTATCAAAGGGGAGACTATTTGATAGCCATTCGTCAATCTTCAACTTTTCTTCTTTAATTTGGTCTCCTTTGATAGGAAGACATTGCTCAGAACTCTTAGGAATTCAACACCGAGCGAACAAGTTAGTTGATCAAGTTTAAGAAAATTGAACAACCTTCATTTCCTCCACAAAAGAAGGGAATCCACTAACTGATAGGAATGTCAGCAATGTAGCTTCAAACATAAGCATCAAACATCTGGCCTGACTAACTCAAACAGTCGAATATTAGTCACCATTTTAATAACAATATGCAACTAAAATTAAAGCCATGTTTGGGCTTTTGTTTCCATGAAGAATTCTCTGTTTTAAATGATTCTGATAGATTTCCATTTGATGCAGTTGAAAACACATTGGATGATTGATTTTCATTGAATTTTATTTATAGACGTTTAAGGATTTTTCTTGTCAAAACCTATTTAGACCATTCTAAACTCTTGTGCAGCAGGGTTTTATTTTTATTTGTAAACTGGAAGCTCAGAGTTAACCTAGGGGCTGTTCTGAAGCTACTGTTGCCATTCCTCCATTCATCCTCCCTGTTCTCTTCTCCTCTCTTTCATATGTTCTGTTTCCTATGCTGTCCCCAAAAGCATTTTCACTTCCAATAAAAATTCAAATCAAGTGAAATGAAAGTTTTTTTAAACTAGTGGGTTGACCAAGCTTGGGTAGTTCTTTGAATTTAATACATTGTTTGCATTATGGACCATTTAATAGGTAGATCTAATTTTAAAAAAAATTAAAGTTTATTTATAAGTAATTATGCATGAGGTTTGAAGTCAGCAATTTAAAAATGATGACTAGAATGTAATTTGAAACTTATGTTTGATCTTTTCCATTCGATATTTGAACTAACAAGTTATGTAATATGCAATATTTTTTCTATTATTTTCCTTACTCTCGTGCTTTTCTTGCATATATTTATATATAAATTTGAATTGATTATCATGAATGCATGCAAATAAATATATATTTATAATTTATGAGTAATGGTTTCAATTTTTAAATTATTTAAAAAAACATGACTCCATTTGAGTCAATTTTTTTTTGCAGTGGATGAATCGAGTCCGCGTTATGAGTTTTCCAACCCTTGGCCTTGTGATTGTCAGGGCTGGCCAATCTATTCCTGATGTAGATAACAGGACACAAATGGTCAGGCTTAGTACTAAAGTAAATATTGTCAATCCTGGTCTGGCATTCCGAGTCCTAGCAAACAAGCCTTTTTCAGCGCAGGCCTTTGATCCAACCATGTCATTATATTGCAGACTTTATTAGGTCTTTGCTCTTTGGCTCTATATGATCAGGAATTTCTTGAATACCATTCTTTGTACTTCCCATTTCCTTTTGAACAAGAGACTTCTAAAAATGCTAACTATGATTACATGAAAGTACATGGGAACCAATGGAAGTGGCAATTTCAAGATATTTTTGTGTGTTTTTTTTTTTTTTTTCCATTTCATGACCAGCTACGCTGTTGGCCATAAGATCCATCATCCATGTATTTCCATTGCATATTTTCATGGAAATCTGCCATTTTATATGTTTTCTTAGGCCCAAACCACATCTTTGTGTGTTATTCACCATCTGACCTGAATAGAGCCATAGTTGTTGCCGATGTCATGATAGATTGTCCCTATGCATAAAGAAAGAGAGATGAAAATCGCGAGACGTAGCCAGTAATAGCCAATATCCCTGGACATATTCAGAAAGGATCTTCTTGTGAGGACCAGAGATTGAGTGAGGAACCCAGCTTGGCTTCCCTTCCTCCCCAATGCTCCTCCCACCTACAAAAGATGCAAACTCTGATTATCTTGATTACATGCAATTTTAGTTCTATTGTAGATACTACTGTAACCTGTGATACCCAGATACTTCAAAGCATGCAATATATTGTGTAGTTTTGTATCCGCCATTTCATTTTTATGAGTAAAATCTATGTTGGTGCCGTATCCATGGCACGTTCTCACTGTATCCACCTTGTCCCTGGGCATCATAAACTGTAAAATAATGCAATTATATTTTCAGTAAAGAGATGTAATTTGATGAAGACGAACTCATTTGCTGTCTTACTGTTTTATTGATCTCATCTACCCGTTGCGATACTTTCTGATAAGTGCCAGATGACTTGTAAGACTTCACGAGGATGTCAATGACTTCAACAGTTTTTATGGGACCATACTTTTGTTCAATGTCCTGATGAAGAGGTTTGGGTTAAAGATAAAGATGCATGCATGATCTTCAGAAAAGGAAAACAAAGAGTGGGGCCTCTTAACGTACTTGATCGAAGTCTGTGTTGATTGTTCTAAGGTAATGATCTGAAGGGTTACTCATTGGCGAACATGGGAAGCCATTTACTGCAAAGAACTGCAACAGATTGGGAGAGTTTCAGTAGTCTATGCATTTCTAATTGAGCTGTGATCTTTATAAACCATAAAAAGAAACTGCATCCATGTTTGTAAGTAGCTGATGAATTGAAAGAAATGAGAACTAAAAAGGGCCCATAATGTTATTATGAATAAAACAGCACCTCATTCGCGTTTGAAACAGGACCAAAGTAAATTGTTCTACCAACAGAGAGTAGACAGAGGTTATGGAAGAGCGCAAACACTTCACTGCTTGGCTGATGGATGGAAGCGATGACTGTTCTCCCACCTTGCTGAGAAAGGCCTACAATTCGTCTCATTACATGGAAAGATGCGGCGCTGTCAAGGCCGCTGGTTGGCTCATCAAGGAAGAGAAGCATCGGGCGCGTTAAGATCTCAATACAGATGCTAACTCTTCTCTTTTGCCCGCCGCTTAGTCCTTTAGAGCTCCACCTTCCAATTCTAGTATCCATGACATCTTGCAAGCCCATCTCCTTAATTGTCATCTCTGCTCTTGCCTTCTTCTCAGATAATGGCATGGAATCAGGGAGCTGGAGCTGGGCAGAGTAGTAAACTGCTTCTCTGACCGTTAAAGTTGTCATTAGGATGTCTTCTTGGGTCACGTAGGCCTAGTTTAACAAACAAAAACCCATGATTATGATTGTAGAATGAATAGTCTTTTAACATATGATACTGCATCAACTGATACGCTATTTGAGGCATTTTATTTTGATTATGAACTTGGTTGGGGTCAGTGAATTATAGTCTTACACAGGTTCCAAAAGCCAGTGCCTGCTTCTTCCCATTGATTAGAATATCTCCTGATTGCCTTGTGTTTGAACCTAATCTTCCTGAAATATTTGTGAACGAGACATTAAACTCCAAAAAACTCCCTACTTTTGCATTCCTATCAGAAATTAAAACAGGAGATAAAACCAGAAAAAAAAAAAAAAAAAGGATGTTCAAATGCCAAGATAGAAGTGCAGAGAGGGATTGTTTTGTTCCAAGTTGGGATGTATTGGAAACTCTGCTGGTACATTTGATTATTTCCTGGGATTCTCCTCAGTTTTGTCTTTATCTGAATAATCCAAATTCTCCTCACAGTCACATTCATGGATTAATTTCGACAAGGACAAGTGCTTGAAGAGAGCAGTCCTTAGAAACAAATAGTAAGAGTAATAGAGGAACTATTAGTTCAAGAATATGGATTGTGACTGTCAATTGGTTATCTCATCATTCAGGTAATCACAACAAGATTTGGTGAACCTGGCCTGCACCCAGTCATATTGTCATCAGACTTGGCTTTGGCTTTGGCTTTTTGATCAAAGCCTGTGGGCCTTACATCCTAACAACAAAGTCACTGAGAGGTAAGTTTAGTTGTCAATTTTGGTGCTTCATTTCAAAGTTTTGTTTTGAAAAAATGTCAGATTTTTTTAAAAATAAACATATATTTGAAAAGTAGTAAAAGGTTAGACAAACTATATTTTTGAAGAGAAAAGCTGGCCATCAACTTAGTAAACTACATCCCAGTGCTAAAAATTATATAAATCTTGGACTTTGGAGGGCTAAAATCCCTTACCATTCACAAGAGGCCAAAAAAAGAATTCTCTTGATTTTCCATATCTCTCTCTCTCTCTCTCTCTATATATATATATGTGTGTGTGTGTGTGTGTATATATATTAATAATCTTGAAAGTACCATTTATCATAACATGATGAAAAAGTTTGAATTCTTGAGCATTCTTTGAGCTAATTTATATATTAATTTTTATTTTGTTTATTTCAGACTTTCTGGGGTTTTATATTTTATTTATACATTATGTATGATATTTTAACCTGTATGAATGATTTAACCATGAGCCTATGCTAAATTGCTTAATTGAGTTTAAAAATGCATAATAATAATGAAGATTTGATGAAACTACTTGATTATTTTCATCTTATCATTTTCTAACTTAGATAACTGACCAACATGAATATATATGTGAACAAATGCATTAATAATATTATTTTATAATCATACAACGATATCGTCGGGACCCGTTATAATAAAATAATATTATTTTATAATCATACAACTTAGGTTATTGTTCTTCTGAATGATGGGCCCCACTTTATCATGGATACCAATTAGAATCATGGCAGAACTAATAGATATCTCTCTATTCATTAGATTAAATTTTGATATGCTTTACAGATATGAATTTTCGTTGATCAAGGAGAATTAATTCTAAAAAGAACAACTGGACATTTAAGTTTGAATGCTGAACAGGTCAAGCTGAACAGTTAACCAATTAAGTCTATGACTTGCCATCATCATCACATCAGGTGTTAAGTTGAGTCGGGTCCTGGAAAACTGTAAATTAAAATGGCTAATGAAGAAATGCAATTGTGAATGTCTTTACTCTTTACATTCTAGTGATTACACGAAGGTTTTTCAAGAGTCCCAAACCCTTTAGGCTTAAGTCCTCCAGGCAAATTAGTAAGACCAAATCTCCATTATTCTTCATGATTAAATACTAACGTATCAGATTTGTTACTCAGTAAGAAATCTCATGATATAATAAGGATGGGTCCTTGGTTGTGTTGGGAGAGGGACTTGAATAATGTCTGAAAAACTATGTTTAAAAAATCTGGCATAATGTTACCATTAGTGGTTTCTAAATTAATAGACTAACCTGTGCATCGCTAGGGGGTTTATGCTAGTGTTATATAATTACTAAGTGTGATAAAGTCGCTAGCTAGCGGATCAGAAGCACACATACGACCGCACAAGACTACAACCAGGTATGAGGTATGGGGCTTGAAACTCTGGCTCTGACACCATGATAGAGTTGCTAACCAGTGATCCTAAAATCAATTGGTGATAGAAAACTATACAAACGACTACTTAACAAAGTATTCTACGAACTTTATGTAATGGTGACTACAAAATCGGTTCTTCAAAGGCCTGAATGGTATCTTTACTTGTAGAGTGAAGTGAGGTGATGAAGGTGAGAGAAATCCGATTATAATTACCAGCCAAGGCATCAAGCAGCGTGGATTTGCCACAGCCTGAAGGACCCATGATAGCCAAGACCTCACCAGGCTAAGCATAGCAGGTGACCCCCTCAAGGATTACCCGGACACCACCTTTCCCACTTGAAGCAGTCACCCTCAAATCCTTCCATGTCAAGTAAACACCTTTGGAGGTTCTTCCTCCCTCATCCTCCATCGTGAGCTGCTGCAATTCTTTCTTTTTTGATAGTGCAACTTTCTTTGCATCGCCCGAACCTTCCATTTCCTGTATCTCCGGTACATTTCGAAATGATGGTACTTTGTAATCCAAGCTACTGGGGTTGGTTGCAGCTTTATAAGTATTTGGAGGAGGAGGTGGAGGTGGAAGAGGGAGATGGGTACTTGTGTTGAAAGGGAAGAGCCCTCCCTCTACATGGGACATGTCACTTTGGAAGAGGAAGCTGCCCATTTTATATCCTTGGCTAGATTATGAATTCATGTTACTGATGTTCTGCTGAATCAAAGGAAAGCAGCAGCACCATGGAGGCAGGGAGGAAGGGAGAAGTTGGTCTGGAAACAGGTCTAAGCTACAACATTTAGGGACTCGCCCCGTGCATGCTTGTCACAACTCACATCAAAGTTCCGATTGCTAATTAAATATGCTGCACATGGGCGGTTCGGATTGGTTTAGCACTAAAATCAACCACCACACCGAACCGAACCTATCGGTTTTTTAATTAATCAATCTTATCCGATTGATGGAGGGGGCTTAGACCGAATCGAAGTATTCGGTTCGGTTTGGTTGGTTAAACCGTTTATTTATTTTATTTTTTATTTATTTTTGAAATTCAGAAATTAAAATTTTCAAAATGATGACACTCCTAGAAGAGGAGCATGAGTTGTCAAATGCCAGCCAAGTGAAATCCTAAAATCTAAATAGTTAAATACTCAAATTACATAATATACCGGTCAGTTTAGTTTAGACAGTGAACTGAGGATTCAAAACGATAATTACTTGATCTAAGCAGTCTCTATGATTTTCAAACCGTAGACCGAACCAATCTACTATAAAACCGATTCAAACTACTTGATTCGGTTGGTTTGGTCCGATTTAGCGGGTGATATCGGATTTTCTGTGCAATCCTATAATTAAGAATGTTGTAAGTTAGCATGCGCTTCTTATGTTTAAAAAGAACGTTGAAATTCCTACTTTCCGCAACACCCTCCATTCTCAGAGATGTTGTGCTACATCTCTAGGATTTGTATGGAACCCACAAGGAAACGCACAAATGTTAGTGTTAAGAATGGTAATGATGGTTTTAGATGCTAGGCTTGTCAGATTAGCTTTGATGGTCACTGCAAAGTTTATGCTACAATTTTTCACCATGTGAAAGACTGTTCAATGGATTAGCCATATGTAAAAAAGATTGGGCTAAAGGTTTCTTGCCAACTAGTTGAAGGATCGGGATATGGAAGACTCTGATATCTAGTCGGAGATCTGTAACATTTCTGACAGTGAGAAGTCTACATGGATCTCTTACGTCTGGATCTCAATGCAACAGTACATGATTTATAGCTCTTAACTCCTTTATGTAGACGATCTCGAGGAGTTGCGCTTCTCAGAGACTTCTTCGATAAGAAAACCCATGTCCTCTAATCCTAATAGGAGTTTTCTACTTGGCGATAGGACATGATCTACTAATCTATCCAATTATTGCGGATCCCTATCTTATCTACATTAGATCCAATCTTTTAACATAGTGAGACTCTTATTCACTATTGACAACTGCAATCTGCAACATCTAACGTGGGACCCGTGGCATGCGGTTTACCCAATTTCCCAAACTAGTCAATTACTAATTCTTTGAAAGACTTTTTTATTAGAATTTGTGATGTTGGAAATCAAAAGACACGAGGCCCATTTCTTTACTAGAATTCCAAGAATTCATGTCTGGAGGAATTTCAAATTCTCCAAAAGTAGTCCTCTCAAGTGGAATTCCAAATTCCCCTTTTTGATAGAACATTTGAAATTCCAACAAAATGCATAGAGTGAAATTCCAGGAATTTCAAATTGTCATTTAAGACTTTTTAGGTGGATGAAATTTGAAATTCTGATGAAAGAAATATAGTATTTCAAATGTCAGGGGACAAGATATCACATTCCGTCCAAAATACCTCAACATCCCAAGTTTTTGTCATAAGTTATGATGAAGAAACAAGATGATGATGTGATGGTTGTTCCCTTCGTATTTGAAAATATTATATTTCTTTGATAGAACTCCAAACTCCACCCACTTGAAATGTCTCGTTCACTTTTGAAAATTTCATAATTCTAACTTCCTTGGAATTTGTAAATCCTCCACCTAATAGGAGAATCTAAGAATTCTACCTAGGGGTCGACTATCGGAGAAATTACGTATTTTCAAACATAAATTCTTTGAATTCTTTAAAAGGAACAAGCCCTAAAGCTGTCTATTTCTTTTCGAAATGCGAGGTTAATTTAATGCTATATTTTCAATTGTAAACATGATTTTGATTCATTTCCTATTCATTTATAAACATGTGTTCGAGATGAATAATTATTTACATAAAAACTTCTTTTAATATAGTGAGATTTATTAATTAAGTGGTTCAGCTCTAAATTACCAAAAGAGGTGGACATGACATGTGCAGCCCCCCATCCACATCACATCCAATGGTTACTGATTAATACTAAGCTTGGGTCTCAACAACCAAGCCTAGACTTAATAAAGACCCAACTTGAGGTCCTTAGATAGTCATGACATAGTGTACTCTTTTATTATTATTTGTCAAAGTGTGCCCTTTTATTATTCACAGTCATAAGACTCAATTTGGCAGGACATGGAGTTGAGTAACTCAGGGAGTCCGGCTGACCACTTGATCAAAACTCACCCAACTTGGTGACCTACAAAGTGTGGTGAACTTGGTTCAGTTGGGCAAGCTCTTGAGGAAAGTTGACTCGAAAACTTAGCCAAGTATTTTTCTTTTGTGACGTGGGTATCCTCAGGGGGCGGACCCAGGATTTCATCTTACGAGGGGCCAAACTTAAATAAATATTTTTTTACAAATCAAGATAGCTAATATTTTTTATGTATTTTTCTGGACATATCTCTAACTAATTTTGTTTTTGGATTTTTGGTGATGTGTATGAGGCATTTTTGGGATTTTTATCTAATACAACTTCTGAAACCTTTTCATTAGAAGAATATAATGACTTCAACATCTCCAAAAAATTTCCACGGTTGATTTAACTTTGACTTTCATCATGTCCCCTAAAAGCACAAGCTTGAAATACAAGCCATTGGACTGTATCAATCGAGGCCTTAAGCTGTAATCGATTGTTTGTAATTTGTTCAGAAGTGTATTTATCAAGCACTTTTTATATGTGTTGAGGTTGGTTCAACAAGTCGTCGCATGATCTCTTGGCATCTTTATGAAAAGGATTAGGACGTTTTCCTATATGATTTAACAAAGCACAATTTCTTCCATCCCTAACTTTCTTCCAATTCAGTAATCCGTCAATAGTGAATGCAATTTGTCCAGCATACCCGATTGACTTATGAAAGAGATAATATGGAAGACAAAAAGCTGCATCTTTCTCTGGAGAATATTCCAACCATGAAGGAAATAAATTAAACCAAGACTCTTGAAAGCTACGAGGATGAGCTATTGATCCAGATTTCGGATACTTTGAGAGCTTCGATTGGTATGGACCAACTTTTATGTACTTTCGTCGAATTTCATCGTGTTGACTGACATCATACTTTCATATCTGGCGATGTAATTCTAGATCACGCTCTAAAGAACCCATATAATCATCATTATTGATTTCAGTTTTTTGAAGTTTTGTAGGATGATCATCAACAATTGGAGTTTCAATGTTAGAGGTGGGCGATGACTCATCAGCATCTAAGTTTGTAGGATTTTTTCTCTTGAAAAATCCATCAACTGTAGATAACTTTCCCATCTACAAATCAAATAAAAATCATATTTATTATAGATTTCATATACCCATTTTTTTTTTTTTTAAGACTATGTGCAAACAACTTAGATGGGGCCACTTGTCATAAAATTAATATATAAACTAATTAAAGCATATTATATATAGGGGCTAGTGATTTGAGAGGGGGGGCCATGGGCCCACACCCCTAGGTCTGCCCCTAGGTATCCTTGAAGTCTACCCAAACAGGTCTAATTCTCTTGGCTGCGCCTGCTAAACTCACACAAATGCATGTATGGTAAAATTGAGGCATGTTTCAAACACAAGACATTGGGTGCAAACCATGTCCTATGTCACTCTACCAACTCTCAAGTGGGTAAATACCTAGTTAAATCGTCGGAATTTGATCTCAACATATCCATACATAAAAAAAAGCCTAATATTCTTCGTTCAATGTTGGCTGATTCTTCACCAGAGCAGCCCAATTTTTCCCAGGTTTCGGCCAAGCCAACTGAGTCCTGACCAAGTTAAACCGAGTCTGGCCTGAAATCATTAAGCAACTCGATCGGCAGTGTTGGTTGCAACCAATGATGTTTGGGGTCCTCTTCCCTTTTAGAGAAGTTTGTGGCTTTGGTCATCTGATCATTGTACATCACAATGAGGCCATCTCATCAATAGTTTGCTTTTTTTGGTCAGACTACATAATTCATGGGGAGATTCTTTTGGTAAAAATTTCATGGGACACTTGAACACTCAATCTTTCCCTACTACATTCTTTGAAAAAAAAAAAAAAAAAAAGGAAAAATCTTCAAAATGAGGCATAAGTTCCTAATGCATTTTAAATCAGGACATAAAAATTATATTTCAAAATGGGCTTTAAGTTTTTCATTTTCTTTCAAATCAGGACAATGGGCCGGATTTGGTACTTTCTCGCTGTAAGTACTTTTTTTTTCTCCCTATTTTCCCTTCTTCGCTAGTTTTCCAAATCTAAATGCTGCCGATTGTCCCCACTTGAAAGAAAAATGAAAAACTTAAAAGCCCATTTTTTTTTTTTTTTTTTTCATTTTTTTGCCGAGTTGGCCCAATCACCTGAAACATTGTAGGAAACCTACCCATCTAGGGATGGGGGTGCAGTGGAAGCGGGTATTGCTCACTTAAAGGCCCGCTTTGATATGTAGTTGTTTGTCCTAATTTAAAGTCCACTAAATTTAGGCCCCATTATTCGACGTTTCCACTATCCACTCAAATGGTGGGGTCTAATTTTATATAAATGCGAATCAGGGTTTTCCGAGTGGATCTATTTATACGGTGAATATAAGTGGACCATTTAGGATCTGCCATCTTCCCACTACCCATGTAAACATAAATGCCACTTCCTCCTTCACGTCACATCACATAATATGCAGCCTATGTCAGTGTTCACATGACAGAAACATGAAACTAACTAGAAGTACGATGGATTCATCTATGCTGTTACTGCTTCTCTTATTTTCTTCCGCGCTCCTTTCTCTCTACCAGTGATAGTTCCGCGGTTGAAATTGCAGCAGAAGCTAGGATGGTGGAAAAGAGCTCTAAAAGGAATCATCTATTTCAATGACAAGTGTTGTAGTGTTCACAAAGTTTTCTATGCTTGATACATGATAAGTAGGTTAGTATTTAATTTCCTCTATGCAACCTATCCTATCTTATCATATTAATTCCGCACTCAATATTTCACTTTTCATGTGTAAAATCCACGTCTTCATCATCATATTTACGGAGTGCCCACATATCATGTCATGTAATATTCTCATCACTTCTAATTATTTCTGTTGAACACCTGCTGTACTGTATAATGCGTAGGATGATTGATGTGCCTATAATTTATTTTCTTGTGGTTACTTTGAGATTGTTGATGAAAGGGTTATAAATCTGTTTTTCTGACATAAATTATATCAACTCCACCTCTTTACTGCACACAGCTCTTGAATGTGAAGCCCTGGTTTCATGCACGAGAGAATACATCTGATGGGTCCCACCATAAATCAACATTGTAATTAAGTTATAATCTTCATATGACAAAATTGCTCGTTTGGAACATACTATATATTACTTAGATAAGAGTTCTTCTAGTGGTCGTTTATCTTTTATGCATGGATATGGACATGAGATTTACATATGGAAGCTTTAGGTATGTAATGTTTTTATTTGGAAGCACCATTTTTTATATGAATAGATAATATCAAGCTAAAAGAAGAAAGAGCAAGCAAAGATCTATATCAATTTTTTATTATAAAATCTAGCAGGTTTATGGTAACACTTTTCTATGAAGGAAATAGTGGGTCATATAATTCGGATCATGAATTCATGTTTGCGTTGTGACAAATTTTTACGCTGGCTATCAATCTACCTAACGCAACCCTCCTCCTTTACTTGAGCTTGAGACATACAGTAAAAAAAACTAGCGGAGTTTGGCCATGAAAGTTGATAGCCCACCAAAGGGAAGGGGTAGGCTAAAGAGGACATAAATGGAGGTGGTCAAAATGAATATGAAGAAGTATGACTTATATGAGAATTTGGTTCAAGATGGATCGGAATGGAGAAACAGAACTCTCATAGCCAACCTCAACATAGTTGGGATAAGGCTTTGATGATGATGATAATGATGAATTCGGATCATGAATTGGAGTCTCACAAAAGTGCAAAACATCAAAAAGTGGAATTTAAGTTGTTTTTCTAGTTTTTTGCATATTTATCAAATCCATGCAGATCTATGAAACTTCAGTAATTGAGGTTTTTGATGTCCATGAGAATATTGAATTGTTTGAATCATGAACCGAGGGCCAACAAAAAAGTGCAAACAATCAAATGGTCTTAATTATATTGATGTTTATGTATTTTTCATATGTTTCTCAAGCTCTATGAGGATCTAAGATATGAAGCTTCATTTTCTTTGAGTTTTATTATATCAATAAAAAAATCTAACTATTCTTATTGGAGTTTCGAAGCACACAAGATTGGAAAAACTTTAAGGTATGCAGTACATTTCAATCAATAATTGTACTGGCACCTCTATGAAGTGTGGGTGTGTTATGGTTTTACACTTGAATATGCGTGAAAATTTTCATGTGAAAATGAAATTATTTACACACCATTTGCACAGTAAACATTATACATATGATAGGTAAATAAGTATAAACAAATATGATGATACAAAATCATTACATATGGGGGTAGCTTAGTTGGCCGAGGACCACGGTTTGCACTCGAAGGTTGTCGGTTCGAAACTGCACTACCACACTGGGGCTACATGAGAGTTTACCTGGCTTCCCTCTGGTCCAGAGGGAATGATGCTTTTAGGGCCCTTTTGTTTATACAAAATACAATGGAATTGAATACATAAGAATTCATGGTAAAATAAACTTCATGGAAAGATTATTAAAGATGTGAGGAGTGAAGGATTTATGTGAAGATGTGGATGGGACCTTGACTTTCCTATGTATGAAACTACTATGGTAATGGCTGAATATTCATTTCTCATCTTCCGAAGATTCAATTTCTATATGTAAATGAGTGCAAATGGACAACCCTCATAATTTTATTGAACATGCTAAAAGTATTATTAGTTGGAACTTGAAAATTATATTTATTTGTTTTAGACATGATCTAACTAGCGCTCATTAGATTTTGAGACTTTTATGAAAAATTATGTTTAGGTTCTCAAGAATTTATAGATGTTTAAGGATTTTCCTTGTCAAAACCTACTTAGACCATTCTAAACTCTTGTGCAGCAGGATTTTATTTTATTTGTAAACTAGAAGCCCACAGTTAACCTAGGGACTGTTCTGAAGCTACTGCTGTCAATCCTCCCTGTTCTCTTCTCCTCCCTTTCATATCTTTTGTTTCCTATTCTGTCCCAAATAGCATTTTCACTTCCAGAAAAAATTCAAATCAAGTGAAATGATTGTTTTTCAAACCAGTGGCTGAACAAAGCTTGGGTGGTTCTTGGGTCAGATTGCCATGTAACTCTGGTGGGTCATAGATTGCGGGCTAGTCGAAAAAAATTAATAATAAAAATTAACTATATTTAATGGGGAATATTCATGTGCATCTATCCCTCACCATAGGGTGAGGAGCACTTTTCCTTTTTGCACATGAAGACAAGGAAGTGTACCTCACCTTATGTACTTGAAAATTCACTTTTGTACTTGAAAATCCTCATTTATGGAAGTGTCCCTCACCCTATGTGAGGGATAGATGCACGTGAATGTTCCCTATATTTAATATATGCATATTTTCAGAAAAAAATGCCTAAACTCATCCATGAAAAAAAGGAGAAAGGAGAGAGATGGATTCAACTCTATGGATTTATTTACCATAATAGAACCCATTTTATGAAATATATAAGGGGTGTACAATTTTAAAACAGAACCAGGTTTTTCTGGTTTATGTCTGATAAGATAAGATTGCTGCATGCCAACTATATAGGGATGTTACATAAAGAAACAACTGAGGTTCATTGCTTTGGTGCAATGGTAAAAGTTTCGGGTGCCATGCTTGATAATACAAGTTCCAGATTAGGTCTATCTCCACTCTAGACCCTCCCAGGACCCTGCCACCCGCACTGGCTAATTACCTTTTTTGGACATACGACCATGTTTTCTGGTGTATTTCCCCCATTACCTGTTTGCTCTGCTCTGGTGGGGCAGTTGCAATAGTTTTATATTGGGTTTTGACCTTCTCAGCGACCTTTATGATTCCCAAGAACATGAGTCTATATAGAACAACCATTCCAAATAAAATTGCAAGCTCAACCCATTTAGAGTACCCCATATCAACTTGCCAGATGCTTGTCAAAATCTGCTCTCCAGTGATAGGTGGCTCACCAGTTCTGCTGCTGGGGAATGTTAGACCTATCAATTCATTCTTGTACACACCATGGGTAGCATACTTGTGGAATGCAATGTAGTACATTGGGTATCTCCAAAAGGGCTTTGGGAGATCATCTGGCAGCCGGAAGAAGCCACCACTCAAGATCATAAGTCCTTGAATTCCAGCGCCAGTGATTATACCCATGAGGAAATCTGGTACAAAGCTCGCGACGATCATCATTAGGCTCTCGACCAACATCATGCAGACAAATAACACCACGACAAAGTATATGAAGTGATCAAATCCAGTTTGAAGGCCAGTCATGTAGTAAGCTATGGTTCCAGGGACTACAGAGATGAGGAGTATGTAAGGAAGAGAAGAAAGTGTGTTGCCAACTACAAATGCGCCAACACCATAGTGCCCGTTGAGTCTTTCTCGCCCAAATATCTATCATGAGACCCATTATAGTTACTGAATGATAAAACTGTTTGGGTCGGTTCGCCTACTTTGTATTGAATTCCTTGTAATTCATAGTAAAGTGGGTTCTGATGAAGGAATATTAAGAATCAAGCTGAGGAGTGAAGTATATGAGGTAGAGCGAAGACAACACCTTCAATTTCTTAGGATTTGATTTATTGGAGTGACGGGGAGGTAATCATTTCCCATTTGATAGCCATTTTTAGATCTTCTCCTTTACTTCAATTTTACTTCCTTAACTAGGAAGGCCTTGCTTCGAAGGAATCCAATACCAAGCAAACAAACAGGCCCTTTGGATAATATATGAAAAAGAAAAAGTTGAAAATTTAAGCTAGCTAATACGAGTTTAAGAGAATCTAAATACCTTCATTTCCTCCACAAAAGAAGGGAATCCACCAATTGACATGAAAGTCAGAAATGTAGATTCAAACATAAGCATCGAACATCTGGCCTGATTTAAATTAAACAATCAATGTTAGTAACCATTTAATGACAACGTATTCTTAAATAAAAGAGATGTTTAGGCTTTTGTTTCCATGAATAGTTCTCCATTTGAAAGGATTTACATGGAATTCTATCTGACACTGTTGGAAACATGTTTGGATGATTGGTTTTCATTAAATTCTAGTTACAGATGTTGAAGGGTTTTCCCTGTCAAAACCTATCTAGACCATTCTAAACTCTTGTGCAGTTGTCTTTTATTTAATTTCTAAACTCCCGAGGAGTGATTTATAATGCACTAATAACGTTATGGATCATGTGCTCAATCTAATAGTGGGACAAACTCCTATTGTAGTAAAATTTGAAGATATTTGATTGGAGTGGATGAAATTCATTCTGAATTGTACAGATCATCAATAGCTGGGCCTCAAGTTGGAGTTCCACATGTGGGAGGCTCTCAAGGGAACCAAAGTCCCAACTCAAAGAATGTAACTGGATGGGCCAACTTGTCCTGTCAGCCCAAACAATCTATTCCTCAGGAGTCAAGTCTGATATTAGGTCCTAGAAAACAGGACACAAATTTGCGGACTGGTCCTAATGTAAATATTGTCAATCCTGGTCTGGCATTCCTAGTCCTAGCAACCAGGATTTATCATTGGGCTGTTTAAATCAACAATGTCATTATATAGAAGACTTAATTTGCTCTTTGATATTTGGCTCTATGTGATTAGGAATTTCTTGAATACCCTTCTTTGCACTTTCCATCTCCTCTTGAACAGGGAACTTCTAAAGGGCTAGCCAGAATTACCATGAAAATACATGGGAACTCATGGATGTGTCCATTTCAAGGTCTTTTTCTTTTTGGGTGGTTTGGTGCTTTTTTCCCCCCATTTCTTGTCTAGACACTGTTGTCCATGAGATCCATCTATTTCCATTGCAGAATTTCATGGTAATCTCCCATTTTACATATGTTTTCTTAAGCCTAAAGCACATCTTTGTGAATTGGTCACCAGCTGACCTGAATAGAACCATAATTGTTGCCGATGTCATAGTAGATGGTCCCAACACATAAAGAAAGAGCGAGAAAAATCGCAAGACGCAGCCAATAGTAGCCAAGATCCCTGTACATATTCACAAAAGATCTTCTTGTAAGGACAAGAGATTGAGTGAGGAAGCCAGCTTGGCTTCCCTTCTTTTCCAAAGCTCCTCCCACCTACAAAAGAAACACACTCTGACTAAGTATCTCACTTAAATGCAATTTGAGTTTTTATTTTTGATCCTATGGTACCCGGATACTTCAAGGTAGGCAACATATCATGCAATATTGTATCCGATAATTTCATTTTTTATGTGCAAAATCTATGTTTGTGCCATATCCATGGCATGTTCCTACTGTATCCACCCTGTACCTGGGCATCATAGACTGTAGCATAATACACTCATATTTGTACTATAGAGAGAGAATTTGATGAAAACAAACTCATTTGCTGACTTACTGTTTTCTGTATCTCATATATCCGTTGCGATACTTGCTGATAAGTGCCAGATGACTTGTAAGCCTTTACAAGGATGTCAATCACTTCAGCAGTTTTTTGTGTACCATGGCCTTGTTCAATGTCCTAATGAAGGAAGAGGGTTTGATTAAAGATAATGATGTATGATCTTCAGAAAAGGGAAACAAAGAGAGAGGCCTCTAGCTTACCTGATCAAAGTCTTTGTTGATTGTTCTAAGGTAATGATCTGAAGGGTTACTGAATGGCAGGCATGGAAAGCCATTTACAGCAAAGAACTACAACAGATAGTGAGAAATTTTCATCAGTTTATGCATTTCTACTTGTACTACAATTGTTATCAATCATATATAGAAGGGGTAAGGAAAACAGGTATGCTAAAGAGGATATGGATATAAGTAGTAAGGATAGATCTGAAGAAGTGCAACCTATCCGAGGACTTAGCATGGGATAGACTCGAACCACAAAACAAAATTAATGTAGCTGACCCAAAATAATTGTGACAAGGCTTTAATGACACATGTGATTAAATGGAAGAAATCGGGATTTAAATGAAAAATATAGGCCTATTTGTTTGCTAGGTATTCAATTCCTAGAAACCCAAGGACATCCCTTCCTATCAAAGGGGATAAAATTGCAGGAGCATAGGTGAAATTCTACAAGTGGCAATAACACAGTCTCCCTTTGGTAGGAAATGATTACACAACAATCACCCCAATAAATCAAATCCAAGGAAAATTGAAGCCTCCCCTTTGGTAGGAAATGATCACACAACCATCACCCTAGTAAAGTGAGGTCAGAGGGTTCTGTCTATACATCTACTATCTTATATCCCTCACTCCTTGCCTCTCTAATATTCCTTCATACAACCCCTATGAATATAAATAATAGAAATTTAACCCGAAGTTGGCAAACGGGCACAAAATGTTGTTATAAGATAAAACATCACCTCATTTGCATTAGCAGGGCCAAAGTAAACTGTTCTACCAACAGAGAGAAGACAGAGATTATGAAAGAGCTCAAACACTTCACTGCTTGGCTGATGGATGGAAGCTATGATTGTTCTCCCGCCCTGCCGAGCAAGGCCTACAATTCGGCTCATTACATGGAAAGATGCTGCACTGTCAAGGCCGCTGGTGGGCTCATCAAGGAAGAGAAGCTTGGGGCGTGTTAAGATCTCAATACAAATGCTAACTCTCCTCTTTTGCCCGCCGCTTAGTCCTTTAGAGGACCACCCTCCAATTCTAGTATCCATGGCATCTTGCAAGCCCATCTCCTTAATTGTCGTTTCCACTCTTGCCTTCTTGTCCAACAATGGCATGGAATCAGGGAGCTGGAGCTGGGCAGAGTAGTAAATCGCTTCTCTGACTGTTAAAGTTGTCATTAGGATGTCATCTTGGGTAACATAGGCCTAATTTAACAAACAAAAGTCCATGATTACAATGATTGTCTAAGTATTGACATATGAAACTGCATCTACTGATATGCTATTTGAGGGATTCAGTGAATTATATTCTCACAGAGGTGCCATAAGCTAATGTCTGCTTGCGCCCGTTGATTAGAATCTTTCCTGATTGCCTTGTGTTTGGGCCTAATCGTCCTGTAATTTTTATGAGTTAGAGGCGTCAAAACTCAATTGAAAAAAAAAAAAAAAAAACTGCATTATAAGCCTTTTAACAATAAATCAAAAGCTGAAATAAACAAGAGCAATTGTTTTCAACTACCAGTGATACAAGAGCAGACTGATCATTTTGTAAATGGGTATGCACCAGGTCAGGTCTGGGCCAGGTTCAGATGTATCCAGACCCAATAAACAATTATGTTATCAGTCAAAAGCTTTGGGAACAGTCCAACTTTGCTCCAACCTTCCTATCTGTTTTAATGGTTTGGGACTCTATACTGTGACTACCAAAACTGTACACAATGGTAAAAACACGCTTTGGGTGAAACACTGTAGAACATTGTCCTTGAAGATAGCAAGAGAATTCCAATTATAGTTACCAGCCAATGCATCGAGAAGCGTTGATTTGCCACACCCAGATGGACCCATGATGGCCAAGACCTCACCAGGCTGAGCATAGCCTGTGACCCCCTGAAGGATTGCCCGGACACCACCTTTCCCACTCGAAGCAGTCACTCTCAAGTCCTCCCATGTCAGGTAAACACCACTGTCCTTGGAGGCCCTTCCTCCCTCATCCTCCATTTTGAGCTGTCTCAATTCTTCCTTGTTTGACAATGTGACAGTCTCCACGTAATTCCCTGGAACTTCCTTGTTCATGACTAATAAAAATGATGGCCACTTTGTAACCCAAGGTACAACGGTTAGTTGCAGCTATTTGGAAAGGGAGGTGGAGGAGGAAGATGTGTTGAAACGGAAGAGCCCTTCCTCTACATGGGACATGTGGCTTTGTAAATGGACGCTTCCGATTTTTTGTTCTTGGTTAGATTCATGCTACTGAATCAAAGAAAAGGTAGCAAGGCAAATGTGTCCTCTGTGTGCATGTGTGTGTAGGGATCAAGAATGATTTGGAAACAGATTGAAGCTCCCCCAGTTTATATAGACTTACTCTAATTTCCCAGTATTCTAACTACAAAAATCCTGTTTGTCTCATCGACACTGATAGTGACCCTATAAAAATGCAGCATCGTTGGTTCTCATAAATGGACTTAGTGAGAATTCCTAGTAACGAAAAGGTAAGTGTAAGGACAGTGAACGACTTCTACATACATGGTGTTAGGTTGTGTTGCTTAATAGAAGTAATAAATCTTGTAAATCGAGTCCCTGCATTTTTCATATTCTATTTAGATTAGAAGTAGGCATGTTATAGGTCTATTGTGATTAAGAAGTAATGTTTGGATGTAACGGGATTTTGGGGTTGATACTATAAATAGAGAGTCTCTATGATGTAGACATCTTCTGATTTTGCATAGTAAATTATCCCGTCTTCTTCGTAGACGTGGCCAAAAGTCGAACCATGTAAATCTCCTGTGTTTATTGTACGTGCTTGATCTCTTCTCGTAGGCCCTAGATCACAACACATGCTCTGCCTCAGCCACAAGAAGGTTCTTGCAAACTGGAACGATTGATTCTGAAATTTGTTTACTGTCCAAAACTCAATAAGGACTTAAGCTAGTTTCTCACCAATTCCACCTCTTTTCTCTTGGGCAAAGTAACTCAGGTAGAGTTTCAAAATTAATGCAAGGAAGGCGTGTGAGATCCGGGCTCCTAAAAGTTTGGAGTTGGGTGCACTGAATGTGGTCTAATATGTCTCGTACTTTGAAAAAAATACAAAGTTGAGGCTTTGGTCATCTGATCAAACATCGCAGAGGTTTGTTTAGCAATAGGAGAAGTAAAGGTAATCGTAACACTGGTTGAGATGTGACACACTTTCTCTTTATCTAGTTTGGTTAAAAGGAAACAGTGGGAAAGTAATCTCATGATCCGATATTTAAAACCACAAACTTCACCAAATGCTACTTTTATTTAACCTGAACTGAAAAGTACGGGTTGTGTGGTGAAATTAAAAGGAGCACTGGCGGAACCAAATTTTCAGAATCGCTCTTATATATTTTGAAAACTATATACACTTTTTCTATGCGGTCCTCCGAATCATTTTTCTTCTACATAATAGCACCTCCAAGGAAGAATTCCTAGGCCCGGCTCTGAAGTGGAGACAAAAAAGTGCATTTTAATCACACGCAAACTCCATTTCACTTTACCTAAGATAATTCAAAGAAAAATAAATACAGTACTTCTATTTTTACTTCATACTTTATCTTTACCTATTTCTTAATTTAACATTTACTTCACCTTTATTACAACCAAACATGCTTTCTCATCATATAAAAAATTTACTCTGATTTCATGGGAGACATGGACAATCAATCCACTTTTATTCCTTTCTTACCACTGACTGAGGTTTTTAGACCACACAACCTGATTTTTGTCAGTACCATTTATTTGTTTTACTTGGTCCCTTTCAATGTTTTCATACTCTCTCACTACTGACTTTTAGAGCACAAGACGGACCACACAACCTGATTTTTGTCATTACCATTTGTTTGTTTTACTTGGACCCTTTCAATGTTTTCATATTTTTCAATATGGGGTGGGCCATATACACGAGGAACATGGGGGGGCGGCGGGGGTGTGCGGGAGGGTCAATTCATTGGGTTTGAGTGAGTGATGGCTGTAGCTCCATCATTGGTTCATGTGGGCCCCATAATCCTGGTTTTCTAAAAATTACATGAGGATGGTTCTCCTAATAGAATAACAGTTGTAGCATGAACATTGAGGAAAAATGTGAGAAGAGGCGATTGATTGCATTATGGCATATTGTGCACTGGGAGTGCAGCTTGGGCAGGTTGGGTTGGGTGTTGGCTCAACCCACGTAGGTCTGACCTTAATTGTATTAAGCAAATTCAAACCCATACAAACCTGAGGGTTAACTAGGGTCAGGTCAGGTCAGGTATCTGAAATTTTAGGCTAATTTTACATTTTAGATGGTATAAAATTCACACGATTGTATCAACTTCATAACAATATATATATATATATATATATATGGGGAGCACTACACAGCCACCCGGGCATTTTTTTTTTTTTGGAAAACGCCATTTCTAGTCGGGCCCACTGGGATGAATGATGATTATGGAAGTCCATTAGATGAAAAGACCCATATAAGGTCTACCTATATGCAAAATCTTGAATCCATAAGATCATCCTAACATTTTTTTCTATGATCCTAAGATTTAATGGTTTAGAGGCATCATTTTATCATGATTTCAATCCAACGGTGAGGAAAAGTTAGATGAGTGTTAAATTTGGACTTGTAACTATTCATGGGGGGTAGCGTGTGTGAAAAGATTAGATCGATTCAACATGGGCCCCATGACAAAAAATAAGAGGGGCAGAAAACGGGGCGTTTTTAAAGTGGGGCTTTTTTAGAATTTCCCTAAATATATTGTGTATTATTATTATTATTATTTTGATCGGTAACAATAACTTATATGTGTATTGTAAAGAAGTTATCCTCTACAAACCTTATGCCGTGCACACCCCATAGTGAGGCCTGCCTGATGACCCATACAAATGGAACACACACACAACAGCCAAATGGATCACACAACACGCATACAACTAGTCACCAATCTCATTTTTTAACACTCACCCAAATGGATCACATGGTTGGGTCGACAGGTCAATTTTGTAAGGGTGAAACTCATGGGGTTATTGATTAAGGGGTTAAGATGATCACATGAGCTCCCATCACCACGCCCTATAAGGGCCCACCCACCCCTTTGCCAATTCTAGGGGTGTTCATTGCCCAAGTTGTGGCATATTCAGGCTTGGCCCGACTTTAGAAACATAGGCCGGGCCTAGAGCAAGCCCGACTATTTAGTTAATTGGGCCAGGCCAGGCCTGGCCAATCCAAACTGGGCTTTCTACCAATTTTTTTTTTTTATATATAAAATACACTAAATCACATGCACTCATTAGTCGGGCTGTGCCAGTCTAGGCTTTGGGCTTTCTATCACCTAATCCAAGACCAGCCCAAATACTAAATGGACCCAGATTATTTACCCAAGCCCGGCCCAAAGAGGGCTAGGCCCGGATCAGGCACCCCTACCCAATTCCCATCCCCATTGGGCTCCACCACACAGCTACATATACATATATTTATAGATAAACCGGGTAGTCAGGTCTAAATCTAGGTATCTAAAGTCCGGATATTGAACTGACTTGCATTCCATGCGAATTTTATAATTCACACTCAAGCTCAATTCAATCCATTTGGGTCATGTGAGTTCTAGTGTGGCCTTATCCAAGTTGCACCCTGGTGTGAATAGGCTGTATTTAGATACCCAGATGGAAAATTATCAGAGACTTTGATATATATATATATATATATATATAGAGAGAGAGAGAGAGAGAGAGAGAGAGAGAAAATGATGATCGCGATTTTTTTTTTTTATACCCCAACTAAGGAGGTACATACAGGAAAACAACCCACTCAAGTGGAAGAAAGTCTACAAAAGTGGGAAAGGAACCTGCATAAGTGAAAAGAGTTGACGTGTCCAAGGTTTGCATGTTTCACAAGTGGTATGATCTGATGCTCCTTGGGCCTGTTTAGGGGCTTTACTAGTAGAGTTGAGTAAAAATTATTTTGAGGAAATAATAAAATATAAGTGAGTTATGATGATATTTTATTTTTAGTTGTTTGTGATGGAATCTTTTTTACTTTTTTTTATTGGAAAGTGGAGTTTTTTTTTGTTTTTAGTGGAGAAATGAGGTTACTTTTTTATTTTATTTTTTAAATATAATGAAAAATTTGAATTAAAGTGTTTTAGTGAATTTTTTTTTTTGAGGAAACTACAGGAAAAATCCCCATAGGACCCCATAGGGTCAACGAGGACCCAGTTTCATATTGAAGACAAAAGGAGTCCTCAAGCTCCTTTTCAATCTTTTTTTTTAATCATTTTGCGATATGGTCGATATCGACCATTTTGTAGTATTCAGCAAATAAGACAGTTACATGTTGGAACAAATCTGTCTGACAGATTGGTCTATATCGATCATTAGGAGAAAGTAATAATGGTCGATATCGACCGTTTTGTCGTGTTCAACGAGTATGACAGTTATAGGTTAGAGAAAATTTAACTGGTCGATATCGACCATTGTTACTTTCTCCTAATGATCGATATCGACCATTAGAGCGGAAAAGAAAAAAAAAGCACTCTATCTCTCCCGCAACCCAACGAGAAGAACGCAGGTGAGATGTTCGACAAAATGATTGAGAGTACCAAGAGCGAGAGACGAGAGAGAGATGATGGGGACGAAGAGAACCTCGATTGTCCGTTTTACAACATTGAATTTAGAGGTGGGTTCCTTTCTTTTTTTCCCTCTTTGGTTATTAATGTTTACAAAATCAGAATTAGATTCGTCTCTTCTCTTTCGCTCTCTTGTAGTTTTATCTGAAAGATTTTTCTTATCCAAATCCTTCCCAAAGCATTCAATTTTTGTTTATGATTGTTTTTTAGTTATAGATGGGAGGTTGGACAGCTCTGATTGAGGTCTTGAATAGACCAACGGAGGGAGATGCTTGGATAGAGTTCGTCTTCTTCTTCGGTCCTCTATGGGTTGCTATTCTCTTTGGAAATTTTACAGGATGGGCATGGAAGCCCAAGTGGGACATGGAACAAAATTTGGAGCAACACCTGCAACAAACAAAGAAAATCCCACTTTATATTTGGGTTCTGCAAGTCAAGAAAAACCAAGAAGAACCAAAACCAGCACAGAATGGTCGATATCGACCATGACAAAAATAAGATAAAAACACACCCAGAGGACCTCTCCCGTCTCTGAATTACTAGTATGTCATAATCTTACCTATGACATGCTATGAGGGCTTTTTCGGTAGTTTTCTCTTTTTTTTTTTTTTAGAAATTAAAATTTTATTTTATTTGACCCTACTTGTAAAGCCCCCCAAAACATGTCCCTACTGTAAAAAGACATCATTAAATGATGATGGAAATTAAATCTACTTTTGAGTACTAACATGTATTGTATGTGTACCACAAATGCTTGTTGTGACAAGATTAGTTGACCGTCCATTTACGAGGTACCATGTGAAACATGCAATGCCTCTGTGCACGGTGATAATAAGTTGGCCAATCACATCACGGTCGACAACATCAGCAGCAAATATTGAATTTTGATATTTGAATAGGACGAGGAATGTGTGCACGTGATTTATGTTAGCATTAACTTATGGTCACTGTGAAACAAAGGCGATGCAGGACTTGCGGACATAGGTGTGTGACTTTCTGACCATTGGAGATGATTTGGTGAAGTTGAGGATAGACTGACATGTAGATTTGCTTGCTCTTTTATAATTTATTATATATTTTAGACATTTATTTCTACTACGTTCACACATTTTTTTTCATTTATCCTTTGTCTATGTTTGCATCTTTTAAGTCTTTAATCTAATCTATTGCTACCTATAAAAAAAAAAAAAAAAAATCATTGACATGTCACATTGTTGTACACCAATAAATTCAAGAGAATCCCTGACATCTTAGTTGTGCTGCATATAATTTTACTTCAAAAAAAAAAAAAAAAAAAAAAAAAAAAAAACAGAATTGTGTTGCATATATGGCAATCAATGTTTCAAAAATCAATTTGGATTGGCTTGATTAATTTGAAGTACAAACCCATTTTGTTAAATCTTTTATTACCTGTTCTTTACTATATATGTAGAACTTGAAAATCAGAAATATTAGTTTTACAATAGGTGGACCCCATTTTCTGAAATTTAATAAGGGGTCTATATATATCTCTAGTAACCTAGGTTACTGCAGCTTTGCAAGGCAGCTGAATATAAAGGATGCTACATATAGACAACTCATTACAACCATGTTTTTAGCCCCCTCCATCTCTAACATAAACTAGGCCCTTTCTCCAACTGAAGGTTCCTCCATTGCCTGTTTGCTCTGCTCTTGTGGGACAGTTGCTGTTCTCCTGTGATGGGCCTTGACCTTCTCAGTGACCTTGATAATACCCAAGAACATGAGCCTATATAGAACAACCATCCCAAACAAAATTGCAAGATCAACCCATTTAGAATACCCCATATCAATTTTCCAGTTGCTTCTCAAGGCCTCCTCTCCTGCGATGGGCAGCCCACCAGCTTTGCTGCTGGGGAATTTTAGACCTATCAATTCATTCTTGAACAGACCTTGGTTAGCATACTTGTGGAATGCAATGTAGTACACTGGGTATCTCCATATGGGCTTGGGGAGATCATCTTGCAGCCGGAAGAAGCCACCATTCAACATCATAAGTCCTTGAATTCCACAGCCGGTGATTATTCCCATAAGGAAATCCGGGACAACGCTGGCGACGATCATCATCAAGCTCTCGACCAACATCATGCAAACAAATAACATCATGACATAGTATGCAAAGTGATCGAATCCGCTCTGAAGGCCAACAAGGTAGTAAGCTATGGCTCCAGGGATTAACGCCGAGAAGAACAAGTAAGGAAGAGAAGAAACTGTGTTGCCAACTACAAATGCGCAGACACCGTAGTGCCCGTTGAGTCTCTCTCGCCCGAAAATCTGTCATGAGACCCATTGGAGTTACAAAAGTCATAAAACTCTTTGGGTCCGTTTGCCTACTTTGTATTGAATTCCTTAGAATTTGCAAGTAAAATGGATTCTAACGAAGGAATATTAAACTGTTGATGATGGGGCCTTAAATATCTCGAGTATTTAATTTACTAAGGTGATGAGAAAATAATCATATTCTATTGATTTTGGGTCTTCACCTTTGCTTCTTCCAATTTAGCTAGTTGGATAGAAAGGCATTACTTGGAACTAGAAGGAATTCAACACCGGACAAACAGGGTCCTTTCTCGGAAAATTAATGAAAGAAAGGTGATTTTTTAAGCTAAAGATGTAATTTTAAGCGAACTAATTTAAGTTTAAGAAAATTGATCAAAGAAGTACCTTCATTTCCTCCACAAAAGAAGGGAATCCACCAATTGACATGAAAGTCAGAAATGTCGCTTCCCACATAAGCATCGAACACCTGGCCTGTTTCACTAAAAAAATCCCATATTAGTCACTATTTTATGACAACATGTTCTTCAATCAAAGCTATCTTTAGGCCTTTGTTTCCATGAAGAATTCTCTCTTTAAAATGATTTTGCATGGACTTCCATTTGATGCGGTTGAAAAATCATTTTTGATGATTGATTTTTATTGAATTTTAACTGTAGATGTTCAAGGGCTTTCCTTGTCTTGATAACTTTTTATACCATCCTATATATAAACTCTTGTGCATTCCGGCTTTTATTTTATTTGTAAACTACAAGTTCAGAGTTAAGTGAAACTACTACTCATTTCTTCTTATCCTTCCTGCTTGTTCTACTCCCCTGACTCCTCCCTTTCATCTGTTCCATTTCCTATTTAATCTCAGACATCCTAATTTTTACTTCCAATGAAAATTAAAATCAAATGAAATCATAAGCGTTTTTTTAATTTTTTTTATTAAACCAGTGCATTGACAAAACTTGGTTAGTTTTTGGGTCAGGTTGACCATTTAAATTAGTCAGTTGTTTATGCAGATTGGTGAATTATTTTCAAATATTAATATGCAAATAAACAATATTTAGCTACGTATTTTTTCAGAAAATCTTCATAAATCTCATATGAAATGTTATTTTAATTTTATTCATTTAAATTTAATTTTTAGTTATATTTTCTTTTAATAATGTTAGAATGATTTATAGTTTTTGTTTGTTCTCAGAATATGAAAGGATAAAATGCCTTAAGATGGCCGATATGAACTCGGCCGGACCAAGATGAGCCAAGGAGAGTCAAGAGTTGACTAGGTGGGTAAATTGAATTTCATGGAAAAAATTTAACAAAAAAAAAAAAAAAAAAAAAAAAAAAGAAAAAATCGTCTATACCCAGCTCGACTCAGTCACCTAATTATGTGGTTGGGTCCAGCCCACTTGGCCGGATTTCTAGTCGATTTAAATTTAAAAACTATAGGTAGAACCACCTTACATGTATTATGAGTTTGAATGTTTCAATTTCTCTTCTAGTGTTTCCACATAGTACAGGGTGAATGTGGCAGGTACAAGGATTTACAGAAAATACGAAGCATCATATTCCATATGAAGTTTTCAATTTTGAAGCATCTGGGTATCATAAATTTCCACCCACAATAAAGAATGGAACTGAACTGATCCAGCTTATAATCTTGTTGGCCCAGCCAATCTATTCCTCAGGTCTGATATTAGGTCCTAGATAACATGACAGACACATAGTCCTAGTCTAAAGTATAGTAACTTGGTCCAGTAATCCTAGTCCTAGCAACCCAAGCTTTTTAAGCAGGCCTTTGATCCAACCATGTCATTATGTTGCAGACTCTGTTTGCTTTTTGATCTTTGGTCTATTTGATGAGGAATTTATATATTGGATGCCTTTTGAACAGAGAACATTTAAATGGTTAGCCACAATTACATATGAAAAATACATGAGAAGCAGGGAAAGTGTCCATTTCAAGTAATTTTTGGGGCTGTTTGGGGCATTTTGTTTTCATGAGATCCATGTATTTACATTTCTTTTTGTCCCCAAAGGTAAATGATGGTGGTGCATTTTGTTTTTCCCCATTTCTTGTCCAGACACTATTTCCATGAGATCCATGTATTTCCATTGCATATTTCATGGAAACCTTCCATTTTACATATGTTTCCTTAAGCCTAAACCATATCTTTGTGAATGGGTTCACTATCTGACCTGAATAGAGCCATAATCGTTGCCGATGTCATAGAAGATAGTCCCGACACTCAGAGAAAGAGCAATGAAAATCGCAAAACGTAGCCAGTAGTAGCCAAGATCCCTGTACATGTTCACAAAAGATCTTCTCGTAAGGACCTGAGATTGAGTGAGGAAGCGAGCTTGGCTTCCCCTCTTCTCCAAAGCTCCTCCCACCTATAAAAGAAATAAACTCTGATTAAGTATCATGTTTACATGCAATCTGACTTCTATTTTAGATACTATTGTGGCCTATAATACCCGGATACTTCAAAATAGGCAACATATCATGTAGCACTGCATTCAATATTTCACTTTTTATTTGTCAAATCCATTTTTGCACCATATCCATGGCACGTATCCATTGGATCTATTCAATATCCAAGCATCATAGACCGTAACATAATACACAACTATATTTATGGTAAATAGGTGGATGAAATTTAATGAAGACAAAACTAATTCGCTGGCTTACCGTTTTATGAATCTCATCGACTCGCTGTGATACTTGCTGATAAGTGCCAGATGACTTGTAAGACTTTACAAGGATTTCAATCACTTCAACCGTTTTTTTGGTACCATAGCCCTGTTCAATGTCCTAATGAAGGTAGAGGGTTTGGTTAAAGACAAAGATGTGTGATCTTAGAAAAGAGAAACAAAGACAGAGGCCTCTAGCTTACCTGATCAAAGTCTTTATTGATTGTTCTAAGAAAATGATCTGATGGATTCCTCAATGGCGGGCACGGAAAGCCATTTACTGCAAAGAACTGCAACAGATTGAGAGAGTTTCATCAGTCTATGTATTTCTAATTGTGCTGCGATGAAAGAAACAGCATCCATGGCTGTAAGTTGCTGAATAAGTGAAAGAAATTGGAATTTAACTATAGGCCCATTTGTTTGCTTGGCATTGAATTCCTAGAGACTCAAGGTCATCTAGGAAGGGCTTAGAATTGAACGAGTATGGGTGAAGATTCACAACTGGAGATCAAATAGTCTCCCCTCTGGTAGGAAATGATTATACGACTATCACCCCAGTAAATCAAATCCTAAGAAATTGAGGTCGCAAGGGTTCTATCTACCTCTCCACCTTATAACCTTTTCTCCTTATCTACAACCCCTATTAATATAAACTCATAGGAATCTAATACAAGTTTGGCAAATGGACCCATAATGTTACTATAGATAATACTTTACCTCGTTCGCATCCGAAGCAGGACCAAAGTAAATTGTTCTACCACAAGAGAGAAGACAAAGGTTATGGAAGAGCTCAAACACTTCGCTGCTTGGCTGATGGATGGAGGCGATAACTGTTCTCCCTCCCTGCCGAGCAAGGCCTATAATTCGGCTCATTACATGAAAAGATGCTGCGCTGTCAAGGCCGCTGGTGGGCTCATCAAGGAAGAGAAGCTTGGGGCGCGTTAAGATCTCAATACAAATGCTAACTCTCCTCTTTTGCCCCCCGCTTAGTCCTTTAGAGGACCACCCTCCAATTCTAGTATCCATGGCATCTTGCAAACCCATCTCCTTAATTGTCATTTCCGCTCTCGCCTTCTTCTCAGACAACGGCATGGAAGCAGGAAGCTGGAGCTGGGCAGAGTAGTAAATCGCTTCTTTTACTGTTAAAGTTGTCATTAGGATGTCGTCCTGAGTCACATAGGCCTAATTTAACAAACAAAAGTACATGGTTACAATGATTGTCTAAGTATTAAAATATGAAACTGCATTAACTTAAATTGTTATTTGAGGTTATTGTATTTGATTATAAAGTTGGGTTCAGTGAATTATATTCTCTTACAGAGGTGCCAAAAGCTAATGTCTGCCTGCGCCCGTTGATCAGAATCTTTCCTGATTGCCTTGTGTTTGAGCCTAATCTTCCTGTAGTTTTTGTAAATTAGAGACATAAAAATGCTATAAAAAAACTGTAACATAAGCCTTCTTATCAGTGAACTAAAAACGAACATAAACAAGATAAATTATGTCCAAATATCAATTATATATGAGCAGACTGATTATTCTGTACGTATGTTTGCAACAGGTTGGGTTTGAGTCAGTTTCATACAAAAACCCCATAAATCATACTATGTCATCAAGTCAAGCTTGGCTGGTCCTACTTGAAATGAGGCCTGGAAGGAACATTTTCCAGTGGTCATGTAGACGGTTGGACCTGAGAAGTAAAAAATTATGTACAAATACCCTATTTTTGTGGGTCGGGTCCTGAAAGATAGGTACCCTTTGCCACCCATCTAGGTAACATATCAGTCTTTGTTTGATACTCCTTCTCAATTTTTTGCTTTGGGACTTCCATACATTTACCACCAACACTGATACATATGATGAGCAAAACCATAGAACATGGTCCATGAAGAAATTGAGAGAAATTCCGATTATCATTACCAGCCAAGGTATCGAGAAGTGTCGATTTGCCACACCCAGAAGGACCCATGATGGCCAAGATCTCACCAGGCTGAGCATAACCTGTGACCCCATCAAGGATTGCCCGGGTACCGCCCTTCCCACTCGAAGCGATCACCCTCAAATCCTCCCATGTAAGGTAGACACCGTTGTCCTTGGAGGCCTTTCCTCGCCAATCCTCCATTTTGAGCTCTCCCCCTTCTTCCTTGTTTGACAGTGTAACAGTCTCCAGGTCCCCTGAGCCTTCCATGTCTATATCTGGGACTATGCGAAAGGATGGCACTTTGGTACCCAAGCCAAGGAAATTAGTTGCAGCTCTAAAACTATTTGAAGGAGGTGGTGGAGGAGGAAGATTGGTAGTTGTATTGGAAGGGAAGATCCCTTCCTCCACATGGGTTATGTCACTTTGTAAACGGAAGCTTCCCATTTTTTGTTCTTGGCTGCATTGAGAAGCCATGCTACTGATGCTGCTTGTATCAAAGAACAGCACTTAAGCAGCTAGGAAAATGTATTTTTGTGTCTGTGTTTTTGTGTGATTGAAGCTCTAGTATTTATAGACCTCCCATGTCCTAGCATTAATAAAAAAAAAAAAAAAAAAAAACTGTTTCTTTCCATCACAGGTTAATGGCTAATTGAGATAAGTAATGAAGTTGAGGTATTCGACTTTTCTATTGATTTGGATTATTAAAAAGACTGCCAACTAGCCGTGGACCTCATTGTCTTTTATTGCATGGCTAGCTTAAACAATGACCCTGTGAAATGTAGCATTGTTAGTTGGCACCTTTCTACTATTCAAGTAAATGAAAACATTTGTGATAGGATGGCCAACTAGTAACTAGTACTAGTTATGACATGCAGCTGGGCTTTAAGTCCTTCTAGAAGAGAGAGTAGAATTTGTTAGAATTAACTTTGAGGTCATTGCAATTTCTACGTTTCAATTGTTCATAATAAAAAAAAAAAATTTGTTGGATTAGTTATATTATATTTTTTGCCAATTGGCCAATGATTAATTGATTCTAAAATTTATTTATATTTTAACATGTGAGGTTAGTTTCAAAGATAGTTAGAGTTTAATTTCCTCGAGAGATTGTCTTTGATATGACAACTAACATATAGTTCCCAGCCCTCTTTAATTTTATATTGGGGTGTGCAAATTCGCCATCTACAAAACTCACAAGTTGCTTTATCTAAGGTGATGATTTTGAGCCGGCCAATAGCACTAGTTTTATATATCAGTCATTTCTTTCTTTCATAGCAAATGACTAATTAATACTGACCAATTAAATTACTTTTAATTTTATGACACAAAACTACTTAACTTTTTTTTAAACAACAGCAGTCTCCCCAACAAGACTTATCAGTACCTGAGTTTATGTTTTTGAAAGTGCCCCTTAATTTTATTATATACAATGGGGCTGTTCTATGATCAATTTGAACACTCACTACAGCTGGCTTAGCTAGCCAATCTTTTATCTAAAATGGTTCTTGACTGCCGACTATGGCCTGCATTGCATTGCGTAGAATTCTTTACTCATAGCTTTCGAACTTGGAAACTTGGCAAGCTGAGCCGAGTGACCCGGTTGCCTGGCCGAGTCATGACCGAGTAAAAAAGTTAAAATTTGATGTCAATATATCTGAAAAAGCAATATATAAGAATTTCTTTAACTTTTCTTTGTCGAGTGCATTATAAAAAATGTGATTTTCAGCGGTGGAAATAACTCACCGTATGTAATTTTTAGCAGTGGAGAAAACACCGCCGCTAAAAATCACTTTTTTTTTTAGTGAGTTTTGGTCAAATCAACTTTGTCTTTTTTCCCGAGTTTTGACTGAGTTAAGCCCAGACCAAGTTTCTCACTGATTCCACTTCTTTTCTCTCGAGCCAAGTAACTCGGCTGAGTTTGCCTAGGTCCTGCCGAGTTTCAAAATTAATGCAAGGAAGGCGTGTGAGATCCGGATTCCTAATTAGGAGGTGGGTGGGTGCACTGAATGAGGTCTGATCATGTCTTGTAATAAGGTCAAAAAATTTGTGGTTCTAGTAATCTGACCTTGCATGAGACTTAGCTCAAGTTAGGCCATCTCACCAAAGATCTACTCTGATTTCATGAGACATTGAGGGGAGACATGGATAATCAATGCTTGACGCTTTTTATTTTTTTTTCTTCTTCTTTCGGTTTTTTTCTGATGAGATGGCTAATAATGACCAATTGAAAGATTAAATGAGTTTTTTTTTTTATATATAAAACTACTTTCTTCATTTTTCCACCTAAGAGAGCAACTACCCCAATAGTATGTGCCGAAACACTTTCCTTGGTTTTATTTGAACTGTTGTAGTCTCCCCACAAGACTCTAATTAACACCTGGGTCTGATTTTTTTAGAAATGGTGCCCTATTGTTAATATGTATACAGTGGGGTTGGTGTATGATCAATCAATTCAAATGTTCACTACAGATTGTTGGGGGTGGTTCTTAGCAACCATTTCATCTACATCACAAAATGGTTCTGTACTGTGCTTATGTTCTCTCATTCCAGCCATAGACTTGAATTGGGCTCCTATTTGGAAGGAAATTGAGTTGAATAACTCAGGGAGACTGCTGGGTCAAGACTCGCCCAACATGGTGAGCCACAAAGTTTTAGTGTATTTGGCTCAGTTAGGGCGAGTTGGAATGAGTTCTTAGACCATGGGCTGCATTGCGTGGAACACTTGACTCAGATAGTTTATAAACCTGGCAAGCTGAGCCGAGTGATTCGTTGACTTGGCTGAGTCACGACCCGGTAAAAGAGTCGAAACTCAACTCGATGTCAATATATCTAAAGAAATCAATATAAATAAAAATTTTCTTAAACTTTTCTTCATCGTTGACCGAGTTCTGGCCAAATCTATCTGCTTTCCCAAGTTGTGACTCGGTCTTGACCGAGTTATAACACACTATGCCAAAACTTAGTAAGGACCTATTTTCTCACTCCACTTCCTTTTCTCTCGAGCCAAGTAGCTCGGCCGAGTTTCACTGAGTCGTGCAGAGTTTCAAACTTAAATGCAAGGTAGCGGTGAAGCCAAGGGATCTTGGACCCCTCACACACATGTTAAGACTGTCGTACAAATGGGAAGAAGCCCCGTACAAATGATAAAAAAAAGGGCCCATAAAATCGGGAAGAAAGCCCGAGCCTGAGCGAGCGAAGGAGAAAAACTCGCATACCTAAGATTTAAATCCTGGACAATCAAGTAAAAACAGCAAAGATTTACCCACAGCAAGGTTCGCATTGGCTATCAATTAATATCTAGTACGTGCTTTGGAAAAAACACTTTTGGCTCTGGGGATCTGAACCTAGTACATCACAATTAATTTTACTTGAGCCATCTTACCTAAAATCTACAGGAGAGATGCTACTTGTCCTGAACATGGGACCGGTCCCTGGATCGGTCCCAAATGTTCAGGCCAAATAGACTTTTTCAATCTACAGTGATTACACATGGGGAGGCCGAGACATGGACCATCAATGCTCTTCCTTTCTCACTGCTGAGGTCTTTGGACAGCAACACCACACAACCTGATATTTTTTTTCTCATCACCATTTATTGCTTTCACATGATCCCTTTCAATGTTTTCATATATTTTTTTAAATATATAGGTGGGTCATATTCAAAACGAGGAACACATTGCCCCTCCGAATAGGACTAAGTCACCTGCAGCAATTCATGAGGTTTTTCTATGGGTCGGGTCGGGTCAGCTCATGGGGTTTCAGGGAGTGTGTGATGGCTGTAGATTCATGGTTCAAAAAGTCTACTCACCCCGGGGCAAACCCCGGGGTGGAGCACGACTCTCCTGGGGGAGCCGTTGGATCCCATGGGCAGGAGCCGTTGGATCCCATCGCTCCTGGGATCCAACGGCTCCCCAAGGAGAGTCGTGCTCCATCCCGGGGTTTGCCCCGGGGTGAGTAGCACAGCTGTTCATGGTTTTCCATGTGGGCCCCATGGTCTGGTTTCGGCAAAATTAGGTGAGAGGAGATTATTTATATCAAGGTATGTGCACCACGCGTGCAGCTCGGGTCGGTTGGTGAAGGTGATGGCTCAACCCATGTGGGACCCTTATATTGTTGTACGCAGGCAGACGTACTCAAGCCTGACCTCGCTGACGTAGCTTATGTGATGATTATGAGTTTCAGACTTTGAGAGGATTATGATTCTAAGGTCAATAATAGACAAGAAGAAAGAATAAAGGGAGAAAAATTAAAACATAATACATACTTTATTGGTTTTAAAAGTTTCATTCTTTATTAAGATTAGGAAATGGATAAAAGTAGTAGATAAAGGTAAAAATAAACTCCGATGGGTAGCTCAGTTGGGTGGGATCACGGCTCAGGAACTGGAGGTTGCGATTTCGAACTTACGCTCTTTCCCTTTGGCCAATTGCCCATACAAAACCCTAATTTATCCAATTCGGGGGACATAGGGCCTTCACGTGCTTAAGGGAAAAAATTCCTTTTGAAAAAGGTTGAACACCCTCATCAACAAAACAGACAGCCTATTATTAAAAGATTAAGCTAAGAAAGATTGAAACGGTGAAACTAAATTCTTGAACCTAATATAGATGAGACAAGACTTTATGATGATGTTGATCTTCTTGATAGATAATAAAATATACATGATGTATTATCTACGCATAAATTTATGAATAAATCTCACAGCCAGATCTAAATTTAGGCCTCCCATGTCCAAATATCAAACCCTATCCGAAGTTTACCCAAAAAATAAAAAAAAACCTAAGCGACGTGAATTCTTTAACTCAAGGTCAGGCTCGACTCAAACCTTAAAATAAGTCCAACCCAAATATGACTTTTGGTGAAGTTGGCCATGCGAGTTCACACTTGAACTCATCCAAGTTGCACCCTGGTGTGAACAGCCTGCACCATGGAAAACTATCCGAGTCTTTGAAAGAGAGAGAAATAAATGATGATTGAGAAAGATGAACCTTTTCGAGTCATGGAAAAACAAAACATGCAGTGTTATGTACGTTCCACAAATGTTTGTGGTGGGAGATGATAGCCGTGTACGAGTATTTGGAATTTATGGGGGTGGGTCAGCCCTAGCATGATGGAGCAAGGCTTCTTGTGCCCCATAACTACTTGGAATTTCACTTCTCAATGGGGACCTCTTAAGTCAATTCGGGAGAATGAATGAAGCACCCATTTGACAAGTGTGAGACCTTATATTGAATAACAATTATTGAAAAAAACCGTTATAACTTTTTTTTCTTCTATTTGTAATTTGACCGTTATAACTGTTATATTGAAAATAACATAATAAAATAAGCCGTTACGGTTTTTTAAAAGTAAAGGTTTTGACACAATAATGCCTTTGGGTTCTTTATATTGTTCATGGCCATGGGAACGGCTTTGGTTATCCTTACTTTTCCTTAATTTCGCGTTTCGTCCACATTTGGTGTTGTTTAAGTGCTTTGATCGAGCTGGAATATGCAGTAATGTAGGTATGTGGAGGGAGACTGCTAGCCAAGGCTAATTTGGTTCTCTCGAATCCATAATGTGAAGAACAAGAAGAGGAAGAAGATACGAAGGACTTATGTGAAGTTTAAACAACCCGTATTTCTCCATTAAACAAATATTAATACATACTATAAAACTTTTTGGAAATTTCCCCCTTTGGCAGTTATTGTGATATTAATGTTGTGATCTTCTCAAAATATTTTTATTCGTGGATAATATAAAATATTATTGTGATGTTTTCAAAAATTGAGATATTTGTGACAATATCCGGATCCATATACTCTTCCATGTATACACGTGGGCAGTAGTTTGATTTGTTTAGAGTATGTTTGGTAACTGGCGAGGAATTCATAGATTTGATAATTCTTCACTACCACTGCAACAATGATATCTCGCTAGGGATTTGTATAGTTGAGGGTTTCGCACTGATATTGGTGTATATTGATGCCTATAACTGAGAAAAATAGGGTTTAGTGTGCAAATCTACTTAAGTGAGGATTTTCAAATCTTATGGTGGGTGGTCGGATCTGAAAATCCTAACAAATGAAGATTTTCATTCGTCCAAATCTTCAAGAATTTACAATTGTCAAATATGAATTTACCACAACTTAAAAGAAAACCGAAAATCTTTTCCCCAAATATCTGGTTGCCATCAAACCTCATATTTCTCCATCACCATTTATTTCTCTCATGTATATTTGATTATATCCCATGGTTACTGAGAAACTCATTCCCTGTTGTATACAACCAACTCATACGAATGTGCATTCAAACACCCATGTCCCATGACAACGACCTCTTACCCCACTAGTAAGACCCATCGGTTCTTACCTAGTCACGGAGGGTTCGAATCTGGGCAGTCACCTTCCTTCATCCGATGGTTATTCTACTTCACCCGATGTCTACTTCCTTCATCAGAGAGCTGAGGTCCCAGCCTCATAAGCCGGGTACAAAATAAAAGTATTAAATTTCAAAAATCACTTCTTCCTTTTACCAAGAAATTTAAAAAATTACTTTCTCATGCCATTAAACAAAAAAAAAAGAAAAACTCTTTTAATTAAAAAAAAGTTCAAAAGGCTACTTATTATGGCGTGACCTTTTGTTATATAGCACTTTTTGTTTGACCAGCTCTTTTTTCATATTCTCTTGAATTGGCTATTCACTTTTGGGATGTTCAATTGGAACACAATTTTTCTCCCTTCCCACACACACATTAAAAAAAAAAAAAAAAACCCCTAAAAATTACCTTTTTGCCCACCTTCTCCTTTTTCTCTCTCCCCACCTCCCCTTCACCTTCGGCTCCAACCTAGACCGCCGCCGGCCGGTCCCTCTCCTCTCCCTCCCCACCGTTCTCTCTCTCCTCCTCCCTTTCTCTCCTCCCACCCTCTCCCTCCCCATCTCTCTCCCTCTCCTTCTTTCCTTCCCTTCTCCCTATCTCTCCCTCTCCCTTAATTTCCCTGGCCGGTGGTAGACCGGACAGGGTGAAGGGGAAGGTGGAAAGAGAGAAAACAGTGGGGAGGGAGAGGGAGGAAGGGAAATACGGAGGGAGAGAGAGAAAATAGTGGCGAGAGAGAGGGAGGAGAGGGAGAGAGAGAAGGGGAGGTCAGCTGACGCTGATCCTGGCCAGAGCCGGAGGTGAAAGGGGGAGTGGGGAGAGAGAAAGGGAAATGGTAGGCAAAAAGGTAATTTCACGTGGGGGATTTTTTTTGTTTTTAATGTATGCGTGGGAAGAAAAAAATATTGTGTGCCAGTAGCACGTCCCTTCACTTTATTTTACTCGGTAAAGAAAATTTACCAAACAGTACCCCACATTGGTGGGCCAAAATGTAGTAAATTAAAAAGATGATGCTCATTATTCAACGGTAATGGTAGGAGAAGAAGTTAAAATCATTAGATTAGGACTTGTCATTTCAGAGTGTCTCAAGTATCGTCCCTTGTGTTTTTTCTCACCAGTCACCAGCAACCATGAGAGACCCAACAGAAGGGGAAGTTGAAAATTCCTGGAGGGTCTAAAACACAACCCTAACAGAAAGTAAACTAAATCCCAGCACAGATATGAATATGGAAATTAAAAACCTAAGTTAATCAAGCAAACAATCACGAAGATGGACACGAGATTTTTTACGTGGAAAACCCTGGGTAGGGAAAAAAAACCACGGGACCTAGCACCGGTCCAGAAAGATCAAGCACTATGAAATCGAAGGTTACAAGATAAACTCACTCCCCTTTACAGTTGATCACAACCTAAGGACCAAAGCGATTCTTGCCGACGAACACGCCGTTCACCTTCTCCAGCACTTCAATCTCCACGCCTTAAGCAAGACGAATTGAATGGAACATGGATTGAAAAATCTCCAGAGAACAAAGCTTCAGCACATGCCTTTGACACACAAACTCTCTGGAGGAAGATAATCTCTCTTAAGGTATTCTAGGGTTTTGATCTGAGAGAGGTCATGGTTTATGAAGGGTTTAAACCCTTAAATAGGCTTCTGCACTCGTATGGAAAAGTTCTGTTGTAATGGGATTGAAAGATCAGACTTTTAGAAAGAGGTGGCTAAAAAATAACTGAGACTCGCCGCTGGCCGATCGATCGGACTGCAGGTCCGATCGATCGGACTGTCATATAACTGGGACAGAATTCTGGCCGATCGATCGGATTCAGGAGCCGATCGATCGGATTCAGGAGGCGATTGATCGGATTCAGGAGGCGATCGATCAGATTCAGGAGGCGATCGATCGGTCTGTCTTTTTGCTGAAAACACTCTGTATCCTAATGCTTTGGAGTTCTTCTTCAAACCAGGATGGTCCATCTAAGAAAAAACAAATTACATTAAATCCTCATGTTTTGTCCACCCAATGAATTAGCCAACACTCAAAAATACTAACAATCTCCCCCTTTGGCAATTCATGGACAAAACATCTAATTACATTTGATTCTACCCAAAGACTATTCAAAAGCAAACGACCAACTTCCATAGCTCCATCACTGATACCTGCATTACCTATCACAGACAATCTTTGACAAAAGATCATGATCATATGAAAAATCAAGAACACATATAAAATGAAAAGCAAGCAAGCTAAACTAAGATATGAACTATGAAGTACGTAACTGAGTTAAATCTCCCCCTAAATATCTCCCCCTTTTTGGCCATAAATTGACAAGGGAAAAACAATTAAGAATAGAAGGGACCAAAACAACAAAAACACATGGGGTGCATTATACAAAGAAACATATCCACCATTCTTCTTAGAAAATGTGACATCCAAAATGGAAGTACAACGTGAAGAGCTAAGTGTATTGACACCAAGACTAGAAAGTAGTTGCAACACACGAAAATAATGTCAATCATCCATTACCAAAATGACAAACCCCAATCACCCAATCTATCTTCCAAAACCAAAGCAAGCATATGGAATGAAATAGAAAATGGAAAAGAGGGAAGAGGAAGAAGAGATACCTCAGAAAGAGCAACCAATCCCAGTGGAAAACCCTTGAGTGTGAGGGAAAATTTTGGTTCTACGGCTGAAAAAAGAGAGGATGAAAGAAAAGGAAGACAGGTGGAATGGTGTATATAAGACCTGGGCAAAAAAGAAACGAGCTAGAGAAATCAGTGAATCCCTAATGATCATACACTAAACCTTTTACCAAGTGTAAGAGTGGAAGTGAGAGTGAACAATTTTGAAACAAAAATTAGTCTGTTCTAGGATAAATGACATAATCACACATAACAGACTCAACTCCCATGTTTTTTTTTTTTTTTTTTTTTTTTTTTTTTTTTTGTGTTTGTTTGTTTGTTTGTTTCTTTTTATTTATTTATTTATTTATTTATTTATTTAAATTGCCCAAATAAGATCCATCATTGGTGACTTTCACACTAATGAGTATGGTAGCCTTCTCTAATGAAACTTTTCAATCATATAGTAGCTATCACACATACTCGTAGGTAGTCCTGACCTCTGGTAGCCCCTTTTTTTTTTTTGTTTGTTTGTTTGTTTCTTTCTTTTTCTTTTTTTTTTTTTTTTTTTGAGTCAGGAGAGAAGAGTACTGAATATATGCAACCACACCATAACCAGCAAACTGTGAGGTTGTGATAGTGAAAAAAAAAATATCTCAAACTTGGCAAAAAAACTTCAATGAATCACAAGATAGAGAAGACACTAACGACCAATGAAAGAGAGTGAAAGGAACTAAGGGTGTAAGCAAATACCAAGAGATTTACGAAAAGAATCAAACCGAGTTGGGTCCAAAGGTTTTGTAAGGATATCCGCGAGTTGATTTTCCGTAGGGATATGCTCTAAGGTAATGACCTTCTCTTCAACCAAATCTCTGATAAAATGATGCCTTATGTCTATGTGTTTGGTTCTGGAATGTTGTACCGGGTTTTTAGAGATGTCAATGGCACTCTTGTTATCACAATAAACAACCATTGTGGTCTGTGCAATGCCATAGTCAGATAGCATTTGTTTTATCCATAACAATTGTGTGCAACAGCTTCCAGCCGCAATATATTCTGACTCAGCTGTGGATAGTGAAGTGGAGGTTTGTTTCTTGCTGTGCCACGCAACTAAATTATTTCCAATGAGAAAACAGCCACCTGAAGTATTTCCCCGAACAGCCACCAAATTATTTTCATTGACAACCTCATAGCAATTATCGGAATTCTTTTTACCAGAAAGAACATGTTTTCCAAGACTGTCTACAATTGAGCAAGTATTTAGAGAAAAATGAACCTCATTACCAGACTCACAGAATTGACTTATACTTAGCAAGTTTGCTTTAAGACCATCAACCAAGAAAACATTATTGATAGTGGACATACCTGGTATGTTGATAGATCCTTTACCAACAACTTTAGATCTGCTTCCATCTCCAAATTGAACATTACCACCCTCATGACTTACAAGTGATGTGAAAATGGACTTATCTCCTGTCATATGTCTAGAGCACCCGCTGTCTAAGTACCAAACATGTGAACTTTGTGCTTTAAGAGCAGTGAGAACCACATTGCAGCGAAGATCAGATTTACGTACCCAAATGAATTTTTGTTTGACCTTATTAGGGGTCAAATTGATCTTCTTTCTTTCACTTCGAAGTTTCTTTCGCAATTTATTGCAATGAGGCCTTATATGTCCAATGATTCCACAAAAGTGACAGGTGGGGACATATTGATGATAAGGTTTATAATGTTTGAGATTGGAGTTCACAAGTTTAGGTTTAGAAACAGCAGGTTCTATAGTAAAAAGTGTATTTCCCCGAACAAACTTACCTGTGTTATTGGAGGAGGATGCACCGTAGTCAAATCCAAGACCATGCTTGTTGCTAGATACTTTTTGTGCACCCAGTATTTCATCAAGTTTCTTTGATCCTGTATTCATCCGATGAACATCAGCTTTGATAGAGACCAATTCAGCAATGGTTGTCTTGAGTTTGTCAGAAATGCTGTCTTTTTCAGTTTTGCAGGAATCTAGTTCTTTCTTTAGGAGTAAAATTTCTTTGTCAGCTTGAATAGAGTGCTCCTGAAGTAAATCATGTTCATTCCCTGCAGAAATCAATTTGTTAGATAAAATGGCACGCTGTGATTCAAGTTGAGATACTTTACCTTGGGATTCATTGAGTTCAGTTTTAAGAACAAGATTTTCTTTTTCAGCAGCTTTCCATTTTCCTTTCAGAATATCATTCAATTGTGTCATCCTCCTTGAATGTTTGAGGAGACTGTGATATGCTTCTACTAGATCCTGTTCATTATCTGACAAACAATTAAGATCATCTATAGAAACTTCATCTGATTTTTCCACACCTTCCTGCAACAAGGAATCGTTCGATCTTGCCATAAAAGCCATAAACTTTCCATGTTCAGGTGATGATGATTCAGGTTCACTTTCATTGCAATCTTGTTCTGAATCATCATCCCACGTTACATTCAACACTTTTCCTTGAGTTCTGAAAGTCCTATTTACACATTGAGAGGCATAGTGACCAAAACCTTTGCATTCAAAACAGTGAGTACTCTTGGGAGGGATTTTGGACACATTTTTCTCAGGATTTTGACCAGCATTGGATTTAAATGAAGAAGAAGGCTTAAACTGTCCTTTTTGAGTAGTATTTTTAAAATTCTTTTTAAAATCCTTTCTATCGTTTTTCAAAAACTTTTTAAATTTTTTAACAAATAGGGCATCAAGGTCTGGGTCATCGGTCTCTTGTTCAGAGTCATTCTCATGCTCCATAAGAGACTTCAAGGCCATTCCTTTAGCTTTCTTTGTTTTTCTAAAATTGGCTTCAAAGGTTTGCATGTTGCCAACTAACTGATCAACTTTAATTGAATCCAAATCGCTGGACTCCTCAATAGCAACAACTTTTGGGTCAAATCTTTCAGGAAGAGATCTAAGAATTTTTTTAACAATTTTATGTTCAGGTATGACTTCTCCTAAGTAGAAAGTAGAATTCACATTAGTAGATAACTTATCATAGAAATCATTAAAAACTTCATTTTCATCCATTTTCAGATTCTCAAACGCAGTAGTTAAACTCTGAAGTTTGGATTGCTTAACTTTGAGAGTACCTTCATGAACAGTTTCTAATATATCCCATGCTTCCTTAGCAGTTTTGCAAATAGATATTCGACGAAATTCAGCAGGAGAAACACCATTAAATATTGAATTTAAAGCTCTACCATTAAAATTGAAGGTTTGTTTATCCTCCTTGGACCATTGAGCCATGGGTTTTTCAATGACTTTTTTGTCATCAGTGGTAACAGTAGGCAAGGTATAACCAAAAACAACAGAATTCCAGACATCCACATCTATGGATTGAAGGAAGGCAGTCATTCGAACTTTCCAATAATGATAGTTCGATCCATCCAAGAGTGGGGGTTTGGAAATAGAAGATCCATCTCTAAAATTGTCCATATCAGAAATCTGTGTAGATCTCACACAATAACTTAGTGTGAATCAGCTCTGATACCAATTGAAAATTCCTGGAGGGTCTAAAACACAACCCTAACAGAAAGTAAACTAAATCCCAGCACAGATATGAATATGGAAATTAAAAACCTAAGTTAATCAAGCAAACAATCACGAAGATGGACACGAGATTTTTTACGTGGAAAACCCTGGGTAGGGAAAAAAAACCACGGGACCTAGCACCGGTCCAGAAAGATCAAGCACTATGAAATCGAAGGTTACAAGATAAACTCACTCCCCTTTACAGTTGATCACAACCTAAGGACCAAAGCGATTCTTGCCGACGAACACGCCGTTCACCTTCTCCAGCACTTCAATCTCCACGCCTTAAGCAAGACGAATTGAATGGAACATGGATTGAAAAATCTCCAGAGAACAAAGCTTCAGCACATGCCTTTGACACACAAACTCTCTAGAGGAAGATAATCTCTCTTAAGGTATTCTAGGGTTTTGATCTGAGAGAGGTCATGGTTTATGAAGGGTTTAAACCCTTAAATAGGCTTCTGCACTCGTATGGAAAAGTTCTGTTGTAATGGGATTGAAAGATCAGACTTTTAGAAAGAGGTGGCTAAAAAATAACTGAGACTCGCCGCTGGCCGATCGATCGGACTGCAGGTCCGATCGATCGGACTGTCATATAACTGGGACAGAATTCTGGCCGATCGATCGGATTCAGGAGCCGATCGATCGGATTCAGGAGGCGATTGATCGGATTCAGGAGGCGATCGATCAGATTCAGGAGGCGATCGATCGGTCTGTCTTTTTGCTGAAAACACTCTGTATCCTAATGCTTTGGAGTTCTTCTTCAAACCAGGATGGTCCATCTAAGAAAAAACAAATTACATTAAATCCCCATGTTTTGTCCACCCAATGAATTAGCCAACACTCAAAAATACTAACAGAAGTGAAGCCAGGAAGAAAACCACCTGCACCGACATGGAGAGAAGGCTTGCACGCACAGGCCCAGGGAGAGAAGAACCCTGGCCAGTTGGCCCCAATATTGATCCAACTCTAATGCTTAGTCTTATAGAATAAAAAATTTGTGCATCTTAAAAAGAAATGTCTTTCCGCACCCTAAAAGGAGTTAGTTCCACCATAAAACTAAATATTTAACAAAAGAACGTAATTAATGAATATGTATAAGATTATGTTAATTACATTTTTAATCATCCGTCATTCTTACGCGGGTCAAACTCTTCTTGGAGGAAGACTTAACATCATACATTCTAAAGTCATTTATTTAATTTAAATGACTTGAATTTCCAAATTAAGTTAGCCAGGATTTCTCTATCATTTCATTACATACATGGCTTGTCATGTAAGAGCTGATAAATGCCTTTTGTCAAGTAAGAGCTGATAAATGCCTCGTCTCTTTGTTTTCACAGAGTCAGTCAGAAAAAAAAATGATGCTTGTTTGGTATGGACTTGATGAGAATGAATGCAAACTGAAAGGAAGCAAAATCATATTTCTTTGGCATTTAAAGAAGACACCTAACATACATACCTGTACACTGTAGAGGCACAAAAGTAGTGTTAAGCATGCGCTAAAAATGTTGGAATGAGGTAGGACTTTTTCATGAACCACAAACAATTAGGTTGGTCTCTGTCATTATCAGTACTAGGTGAGGAACACCATGTTGCACTAAAAATGTTGAGACATCAAGCATGAATGGCACTACTAGAAAATGCAATTGTTTTGCTACATCGACTTTCTTTCTTCTTTTATAAAAATAGGGGTGTTCATGGGTTGGGTCAGGTGCAGCTCGCTTCGGCCTGGGGTTAGAGCTTTTGTTCTAGTAGATGGGCCGGGCTCAGGCTCTTTTATTTGTCCCATTTAATAGATTGGTTGATCTTGGGCTTAGCGGTACATAGCCCGAAGCCAGGGTTGTAAAGGCATGGTAAAGGAGTGAATGGTGAGGTACTTGTGTGGGTGTGCGAGTACTTACCTTGCAACAAAAAAGAAAAAAAAAAAAAAAGGAAACTCTAGCTGTGGCTGGATTTGGGCTTAATCATTTCCAGGCGGTTGGGCTCGGGTCAGCCACTTCCGGCCTGACTCGGGCTTGGGACGGGCTCAGGCTTGCGGTCTAGAAGTTGGAGCAGTCCATTCAAAATTACCATCAATAGACAATCAGATTTAGCACATGTACTGTGTACAAAAAACACATTAAGGTTCCTAGGAATAAAACTTAAACTAATCTTATCGAAACAACTAGCCAAACCAAAAATATCCAAGATGATTGACCTGATCACCCACTCTTCATTATAATTGGTCGCCTTAATCACTTCAAGCAAATCAGAAGGAACCCTTGATCTTAAAGAAACTTCTTTCCTTTGCCTTTATTAATGCATGGTGGAATTCTCTCACTTGTGGTCTTTTGGATTAGATTGCATGATAAAATCAAAGGCATCCGAGAAAACAGCATCAGAGGAAACATGTAGGACTGGGTACAACTGGGTACAGTGGGACCTTCCCAGATTATTTGGGTTGCAACTGGGTTCAGTCAGCTGGTTATGGTTGGACTCAGGCCCGGCTAGAGTAGGTGTGACCGAACGAATAACTGAAATGGACTCCCCCTGAACCCACCCATCAACTAATCAAGTATGAAATGTCAACCCAAACAAGGCCTTTGTATGCTTATAAGATCTAACTATGGTCTTTTCTAGGGGTGGAAATAGTGGGTTAGGGGTCAGGGTGAGCAATCTGGGTAACATGTAAAGACTCAACCCAATCCCAAGAGGTTAAAATGGACCCTAATTTAACAGGGAATTCGGGTTGGGTTACTGGGTCATTGTGCAAGAAGCTGTGTTGGTTTGGGTCTAGTTGAATAGTTAATTATAATGGAGACATAATAAAATTTCACAAAATGAGCTCTATCCAGATTAGGGATGTAAATGGGCCTCCGATTCTCTGATTACCCGGAGGTTCCAACCCGTTAGAAACGGGTCTGGGTCCTTATTTAGGCCCCCGATAAGTAAATAGGTCCGGGTCCGGTTCCACCTTGGTTCGGACCAGTGAACTTGAGACCCGACATATTACCTCAATTTTCGAAAATCTTTCTTAAAAACCATATTCTTTTAATATCATTATCTACCTAGACCCGGATCCAGAACCAGACCCGTCCCTTATATGATTCTGGTTCCGGAGCCAAGAAACCGGTTCCAAAATGGTTCCGGGTCCGGATCCGGTTCCACCTTTTCCTTAACGGTTCCGGTTTTGGGTCCACCATGGAACCGAACCGGAACTAACCCGTTTACAACCCTAACCCAGACCTCATCTTCAGGCCACTATCTTCAACTGGGCCCAAATATAAGGCCACATAAGTCAACAGACTGAATTTGACATCATCTAGGCCCAACCTAGGCCTTAAATTGGTCCTGTGATTTGGACCATTGAATCAATGTCTGTATGTATGTCACATATAGCTGCACAGATTTTATTATTAAAGGAGAGAGGAGCACATATAATAAATCATTACAAAAAAAAAGTTCTAATATCCTGAAATTTAGAGTGAATGCATATTTCTCTTCAGTTCCACCCCAGGAGTCGATCCTTCTGACAACTCTTTTAACTGAAAGACTAAGATTTAATAGCCTGTGATCAACCCATATTTGGTGTGGGTAGAATTCGGGTCAGATTAGTTGAATATTGGGGTGAAAATCCTGACCCGATCCGCCGACCCAACCCAACCTAAACCTGAGCCATAATTCAGGGTTCAGGTTGGCATTTATCACCCACTTAATAGACCCAAACCCAACTAAAATCAACTAACCTAACTTAAACCCAACCTTTAAACTTTAAAGGGCTCGTTCATTTGGAGGTATTTCTGGTGAGGATTGTAAGTGTTGGGAATTTCTAACATTAGTGTTGGATCATGTCCATTTAAATGATAGAATTTTGAAAACCCTTCTATTCAAAAGTCACTTTTGGCCTTTGGAATCTTTAGTTTGAAAATTACATGCGAGGCAACATTTGGATAATTCATAACATTTGAATAGAGCCCATGTTGAGGCTTTCAATACAATTAATTAGTAGGTCATGATTGAGTTGAGCCTATGCATATTACCACACCTTGAGTGCCCAACTGAGCCCAAAATCAGACTTGACTGGGCTCAGTCCTGCCCGGCCCATCCCCACCCCCAATTGTAATGTGGGTCGGATGACATAGCCATAGGAAGCCCCCCACCATCCATTCATTGTCCCCCTTGATGGGGCTTCATCTTAGGTGGGTCCCACAGACAGTGGGTGTTTTTTTGAATTTTATATCAGCCCCTGGAATAAGGTGGCTCGGAATTTTAGAAATGTAGAGAGACAGAGAGAACTGAGAAAAGCCCAAGAAAAAGCAGTTGAGAATCGAGAGCACGTTTAAAAAGGCCTGTGCACGTTTTTCCTCACGGGCACAGTGGGCCCCACTTCCATCATCAAACGGTTACTTTTTCTTCTTCTTCTTCTGGAAAGGACCATTGAGACATTGCGATTACACTATATTAAGCTAATTGGTTTTCAATCTAATTTTGGCATTCTCTTCTAATTTTGACCGTAAGTTATTTCCTTCTTCCTTATCTCTTGTAACTGCTCACTTTTTATCTCATGCAACACTAATCATCTCATATAACTACCCATGTCTCTTGTAAGTTTCCCATTTTCGTTTTATTTTTAGCAAAAGTTTCTTTCTACTCACATCTCTCATTCCCATTTCTACATATTTTTCTTTTTTTCTTTTTACTTCATTTCTCATATTTTCTTTCTATATATTCCCCCTCTCTTAATTGCGAAAATAAGTACAATCATATATATTCTTCTTTTATTTTCTTTCAAAAAAATTACTGTTGAGTAATCGTATTTGGTTTGAATTGTATGGTTAGACTCGTGCTTAGCACGGGTTCTTGTGCTAGTTATATAGCCAAACCATAGAACTGTCCTCTAATAAACTCTTTCCATGTAACCCTAACGGGTAGCTCAATTGGCATAGAACCACGGTTTGTATAAGGAGGTTGTAGGTTCGAAACTGTACTACCACACTGGGGCTACAGGGGAGTTTACCTGGCTTCCCTGGACCCGGAAGAATTAGTCTAGTCCAAAGAACTGGGAACCCTCCGATAACGCAAAAAAAAAAAAAAAAAACTCTTTCCATGTACATTAATTGTGCTAGGTATTAAAAGCACCACTAGGCCACATTCATTCATTTGTAGACAAGAAAGGAAAGACTTCATGACTTTCATGTGTAATTTGCAGCTGTTTAATCCATGCTCAACCAAGTGAGTTGGGTTAATTAATTCTAATGTTCTCCAATAGATCATAGTTTAAATACTCTGCTTGAATCCATGCTTAAATTCTTAGAAAGTACTAAGCTAAATGCTTGAGTTTAGTTTAAGTGTGTCTAAGGTTTTGGTGATTGTCTTTTGTTAGTGGAGTTTCCTTTACATAGGTACTTCCACAAGACATTGAATAACACAATATATGACCAGACTAGTGGGGCATTGTGCAAGTGGCTTTATTTTTATCTCTAGGTGTTAGATTGGATGCTTGGATTATGAGTATTTTTATTTTGCTTAAATGCTTTTTTTTTTTCTCTTACACCACTTGTTATGCGCACATGTGAGGAAGCATGAAATCTGCAATCGACAATTAAGCCATATAGAAGAAAGATTAAAAATCACACAAAGAGATTTACGTGATTTGCCAATGCCTATGGGAGAAAAATCGACTTTCCTTGGTTCTCCCTTTTTTTATTTTTAAATATAAACAATATTTTGAAAATACGAAATTATACTATAATTATATCTTAAAAAATGGGGTTTTCATCATGATATTAACAAAATATCACATGAAAACCAAGAGAAATTCAAAATGAAAATATATATATAAAAAAAAAAACCATACATTTTTAAGAACTTATAAAATTGGAGCTGTTTGTTTGGGTTGGTGATTGAACAGTTGGCATTGACAAATAGTGGGCCCTACAGTGTAGATGTCAGCCAATCAACATATATGGCCATTTCTCTACTATAATATGTTTGTTTTCAGGAAGATCACTGATTTAAGGGCTAGATCGGATCACATGGGACAAATTTTTTTGAGCAATTCCCACCACCTGGTTCATCCATTGCTTCAATTTTTATGATTATCAAACTTGTGGCCCCACTTGTGTGAATGAGCACATTAGGACACTGTCCATGGCCTGATCCACAGGGAACCAATAATAATTCCCCCAGACCACAACACTGGCATCCATTAAATTGCAAATTAATCTTGTGATTTCTTGATAGTGTCCTATTGATCGATGACATTGTCATCATCATAGATAGATATACATGGAGACACCTCATGGATTCTCCCATTCTCAATGCATCAAGAACTCTCCGGACTATTTCAGCACCGCTTCTTGTACTACCTGGCAATATCCTACATGTCCAATGATATCCAACATCCAAACTAAAACTATATGTCGAATTCTCACTCTCACCGTAAAACTATTGTTGTACTATTTCTTATCACCAATTGATTTTGAGATGAGTGTTAGGTAGGGTATAAGATCCTACAAGTGATATCAGAACTTGGTAGGTAGGGTATTTGAGTCACAGAACACGCGTTTTGCGAGTTTGCAGCACGAGTCGCGGCGGATGTGCAGTTGAGGAATGGATTATTTTGAGATAAGTGATATCTCAATAGGGTGTAATATCCTACACTACATAAATTCATACATGATAAACCAAATCATGCCCGGATCAATTCACTCAAAACTAACAAGATCTTACAAGAAAAAGAAATTTTACCCAGGAAACCAAAACCTCCAAACAATGGCAATTCCAAGAAAATCCATGTCCTTTGTACTCCCCACTCTCTTCCTCTCTGGTAAGAAAAAGCTGGTCATAACTTCTACTGTAAAATTATGTTATGAACATCATAGAAGGCTCTGTAATCTGTTTACATGTGTTTTTTTTTTTTTTTTTTGTTCATGGTTATCTGTGGGCAGAATTTCTTCTTGGGATGGCGGGAATGGCTGTGGAACAGGGTCCAAAGCTTGAGACAGTGATTGGAATTGATCTGGGGACGACTTATTCATGTGTGGGTGTGTATAGGAATGGTCATGTGGAGATAATAGCTAATGAGCAAGGGAATCGGATAACACCTTCAATGGTGGCATTCACTGATAGCGAGCGTCTGATTGGAGAAGCTGCGAAGAACCAAGCAGCTCTCAATCCAGAGCGAACCATAAATGGCGTTAAGCTCCTCATTGGAAGAAAGTAAGCCATCACCACCACAATAATCTACATTATCAAAACATTTATTCAATGTATAGCTACAATTGTGTCAAATGGCCTTTTCTTTGGTAGGGCACCTTTAGCCCAGACACACAAACTGTCATGACAATGTCTTGTATTGCATGCTAACTGACCTGTACACCAGTCCCAAAGTATAAAGCTATGGGAATCAGAATATTCTGAAATCTGTGAAGGGTCTGATTTGCACCATGGTGCAGGCACCCTGCTAAACCATGTAAATTTGGCATTGTGATTGGTTAATTAGATTCTCAACATGGATAAATCAAGTGGACTATAGTGCATTAAAAAATTATTTTCTTTAAATGGGTGACTTTTTTTTTTTTTTTTTAATGCTCTTATGCTCCAGGTTTGATGATGAGGAGGTTCAGAGGGAAATGAGATTCTTTCCTTACAAGATTGTGAACAAAGATGGAAGAAAGCCCATATATTGAAGTGAAGATCAGGGATGGAGAAGTTAAGGTCTTGAGTCCTGAAGAAATCAGTGCCATGATATTAGGAAAGATGAAAGAGATAGCGGAATCATACCTTGGAAAGAAAATCAAGGATGCCGTTATTACTGTTTCTGGTAAATTTAATGTCTCTTAAACAGTCCATCTTCTCCTCTTTTTTTCACTTTCTTAGTGTTACATTGCCATTATTTGAGATGGTAGATTGGAATGTAAAAATTGACAGATTATATACAAATTAGAAAGATTAGAGTTATGGTTAGATTAGATTTCTAATTGAAAATTTAGTTCTTAAAAAGGGTCCTTGCAATTTTTTTATTCAGCATATTTCAATGACGTGCAAAGGCAAGCTACTAAGGATGCAGGTGTGATTGTTGGGCTTAATGTTGTTAGGATGATTAATGAGCAAATAGCTGCAGCCATTGCATATTGTGATGCCCCGGAGTCCCACATCGACTATAGAGAGGAAAGTGAATGGGGTTATATATAGAGTCTTTTGATGGGTTGAGGCCCATGGGAAGCAAAACCGTGAGGCCCGCCAAAGCGGATAATATCATGCATGGGTATGGGTGAGGCGTTATATAATGGTATAGACTCTCGACTAGTTCGAGTGTGGGACCCTACCGTGGGCGGATCTCCATTTTGGCGGGCCAAGAGGGCTGGCAGTACGTTACACATATGGTTTGGACAAGAAGGGTGGAGTCATGAACATTTTGGTCTATGACCTTGGCAGAGGCACATTTGATGTTAGCATCTTGACAATTGACAATGGCGTCTCTGACGTGTTGGCTACAAGGGGTGACACCCACCTTGGTGGGGAGGACTTTGATCAAACTAATAAAGAAGAAGTACAACAAGGACATAAGCAAGGATAGGGAAGGCTCTTGGAAAGCTTAGAAGAGAAGTCGAGCGTGCGAAGAGAGCATTGAGTAGCCCACACCAAGTTCGCGTCGAGATAGAATCCCTCTTTAATGGCATCGACTTCTCAGAGCCACTTACAAGGGCTAAATAAGAAGAGCTGAACAGGGATCTGTTCAAGAAGACCTTGGTGCTAGTAAAGAAAGCTTTGGAGGATGCTCGTTTGAAGAAGACTGATATCAATGAAATTGTGCGTGTAGGAGGGAGCACTCGAATCCCGAAAGTGCAGCAATTGTTGAAGGAGATGTTTGATGGGAGAGAACCCAACAAGGGCATCAATCCAGATGAAGCTGTTGCTTATGGTGCTGCTATTCAAGGAGGAATACTCAGCGGGGAAGGTGGAGAAGAAACTGGAGGTAAGTAATTGCAATGTGATCGGTAGCATCCAGTAGGTGTTGAAATAAAGTGCAGTTTTCGATGTCTTGTCTTATTTACAATTTCTTCATGTATGCAGGCATGGTTTTGCTCGATGTTACACCCTTAGAAGTATGGGAATCGAGACTGTTGGTGGGGTCATGACCAAATTGATTCCTAGGAATACAGTGATTCCAACTAAGAAATCCCAGGTCTTTACAACCTCACAAGATGGGCAAACAACAGTGTCAATCAAGGTAAGTAGACAGAGATTTTAAGTGGCCCAAATTTCCTTTAATAGTCATTCTTGAAGGTTTCTTAATTTTCTGAAAAAAATTGCTTAGGTCTATGAGGGTGAGAGGAGCTTTACTAAGGCCAATGTAAAAGCAGAGGACAAGGCCATGAAGAAGTTGCGGTCTATTACCATCACCAACGACAAAGGGCGTCTCAGCCAGGAAGAAATTTAGAGAATGGTGAAGGAAGCCGAGGAGTTCGCAGAGGAGGACAAGAAGGTGAAGGAAAGAATTGATGCGAGGAACAATCTTGAAAACATGAAGAGTAGTATAAATGACAAGATTTCTGACAAGATAGATTTGGATGACAAAGAAAAGATGGAAAGCGAGCTGAAGGACGCTTTGGAAGGTTTGGATGATAACCCAAATGCAGAGAAAGATGATTATGAAGAGAAGTTGAAGGAGCTAGAAGCAGTGTGCAATCCAATAATAAAACAGGTATATGAAAAGAGTGGAGGTTCAACAGGTTCTTCGGAGCCTGTAGATGTCGATGAAACGAATGATGAAATTGTAGGTGTGTGGAAATTGGGAAGAGAATCTTCTGGCATAGCTAGTGAAAGAAATGAAGGAGGATACAACAAGAGGCGCATGGAAATTGTAAGTGTCTAAAAATTACGGACTTAGTTAAATAGACGTTTGCTATAAAGTTTTTGGAAAAGAGAGTAGCTCCGAAAGCCTAAAAAGGAAAGAAGAGGGTTAGATGCCCTGGCTGTGGCCAGCCGAAGGCACTCCGACGTTTAAGTTAGTTCAACAACTCAATAAAGGATGAATGAATGGAGAGGGAGAGGGAGCTAAGGGTGTGCTATCTTTGCATACCTTTATTAGTTTTACCTCATGCATATATATAGGCGCTGGTCACCTCAGATCCTCCCTTAGTGGGGGTAGGTGGAGGTAGTGTCTCATCGGACCATACCTTTTCTCCTCAGTAAAAGTAGGTAGAGGTACTGTCCCATCGAACCATATCTTAACATTTTGCATGATTGCAGATGTGATCGTTGGATAAGGTCCACTCCTTATTTATATCCGGCGCCCATCTTATCAGTCAACACGTAGCCGCCATTTCATTAATGCTGATTGACATTTAGTACCCACTTCGGTCGACCGAGTTGATGGAGGTACTGAAGTCAAGTATAGCCTTATTATAGATACACCTTGGCACTGTTGCTGAACTGCACAGGCTCGGTACCATTACCAAACTGCATAAGATAAGACGAGGTCAGCTGGTACTTTTACCGATGCTAGCCTAAGTCTGACGTGGAGTGGTGACGCTACCGAGCTCAGGAGACCGAAATCAAGCCAAACCTTAATTGGTACTTCGACCGAGATCAGGGCTTATCTCTGGATTACGAAAATGCCCTCACACAAAAATATTCTGCTTACAGTTAAAGAAAAGCTTCTTGTCACATCATTATACAGACTGTTAATTTTGTTTCATTCCTATGAGAGCACACTGAGATTTCCTTGGAAACTTCTTGGTTCTCTGTGCTGTATGGTTTTTCCAAATGTGTTGTATATCTGTATGGGAATCTTTGGTCTGAAATGTGAAAGAGTGAAAGGAGCAAATTTTTCCATAAACTTAAAAAGAGTCATGAATTAGTGAATATCATTGCATGTGTTGGAATGTAATGCCAGGATTCATAATGCTCTTGTTCCTCAATTCAAACTTCTGTACAAATTCTATCCATCCCATCTAGAAAGTCTTTCATTCTAATGACATTCTGAATTATATATTGGCATTTGTCTCTGTTGACATCTCATCAAGATTACTCTTAAATCTTTTACAAGCAATGTGAGAGAACTTATTTTTAGCACTTTTCAGAGAGGTCCTCATTCATTGTTGTTGAATAGTAAAAGGAACATCTAATACACAAAATGAGGGGAAAAAAACATTAACGTTGTCCAAGTTATGCTTCTTTCAATGGTGTTTCAAACACCCAAAATCAAGAACCTCCAATATAGATGAAAAAAATGGAAAACAGGGCAAGATTAGGAGACGTCAAATCAGGTGCACACCAGAGTCGGAAGCCCATCCTTCTAAAGAAATCATTTTTGAAAAAAAAGGAGCAATTTTTAGCATTTCCACATTGTCGCATTGGCATTTGGCATCCATCCAGATGTTGTGATGAGCCTGGATAGCACACACAGTCTTTCTGTATCTTCTGGGTGTGTTCAGAGGTCCTTTGGCTGCATACCAGAATTATGAGGTTCACTTCTTTTTTCTTTTTCTTTTTTTTTTTTTTTTTTTTTGTTTTTTATAAGTTGTGACATGTCTGAGACTGAAAGTCATAAAATCCATTAATAGCTCATTATAAATTTTCAAAAAAAAATAAAATAAAATTCATTAATAGCTTAGTATAGATTTCTAGAAAAAAAGATTTTGAAATTTCATTTTGTCAATAAAATCCATCACCTGTGATCTATGAATCAGAATGTCCAATGAGGATGATTTTTTGCACGCCCTAACTTACATAGAATAAACACAATCATATGATTCGAAGAGTGATAGGAGACCTCACCTATATGCCATGTGTCCCACATCGCAAATCTAATTAAATAAGAAAGAATAAGAGGATTTTACAGGGAGATTCCCTTTAGTTGGTCATTGCATGAAAAAGGATCTCATAGTTCCGGCCATACGATAGGGGTCTGTCAAATCCCTTTCGTTTTTTTTAAAGTATAATGGGAGTGACGCTGCGCGATTTTCTTTAAGCCTAGAACTCCCTTCGTTCACCCATTCTTGCTAAAAGAGCCGATTGATGTGCACCGTATACTTTCGGTGTTATGTCCGTCTTCCGTTCTTGAAATGATACACTTTGAATACTACTATCAGTGAAAGTGTGTCGAGAACAAACCTTTCTAAGATAAAAGCTCACAACTACAGGAGGATAAATCGAAGAATGAGTGGGAATATCTCTTTCATGTAGGCATAAACAGTATTCTCTCTCATGGGTAAATGAGATAAGTCATCCTTTCATCTCTTTTTAACATATATTATTGTATGTATGATCTCATCCTTATGTATGTACATACTTGTCATTATAGCATCTTGAGATGGCATGTTTGAGAATGGTCATGTGAGTTAATTCAATGAGATTTGGTTTAGTTTTCTTGAAGAAAATGAATACAAACAAACGATTAGAAGAAGAAATATAAGAAGTGGGTGAGAAATAACTGAAAAAGAAGTGAAAATATATCAGCGCATAAAGACGATAGTGTCAACCAAATTTTTATGGGCAACGCTATCACCGCTCAACCCAAACTACTAAAACAAATTTAAAAACCACGGCGGGAGGACTGAAGTTGTGTGGCCCAAACTACCCGATCCTTTCCGGAGCAACGGACACCTATCGGGTTATTTTCCGTAAAATCCTCAAGTAACAAAAACAAAAACAAAAAGGAAAGTGTGGGTGGCATATTTGTGAATTTCAAGAAAGTCATGACTAATGTCAGTAAAGATGGCCATTATCGTCCCTACTTATTTATAGATCCTCGTAAAGTTGGAACTGCATCTCACGTTTTTTCTCATGTCTTCCTTCCCCAAAAATATCTGCTATATATATAGTGGCAGTACTTTACTGTGCTCCTGGAGGATATATGAAATCCTAGTCCCAGAGAGAGAGAGATAAAAATGAAAAATAATTTAGGAAAGACGAATGACAACCACATTTGAATGTACACGTGGCATCTTAGATGGTAAATCACTGCCATGTACTTGGCCCAACCTGGTGAGGCTAATAGTTCTTCATGGTCCATGTAAAAAAAAAAATTTGTTGTTTTACAGTGAGAAAGTTAAAATTGAACTGCTTGAAATGATTCAACCACTGTTGTTATGATAAAAAGAAGTTCAATTATAAAAAATTACTAAAGTTTTCTACATATGGTTAAAATTATTACCAACTAGATCATAGGTTTTTTTTTTTTTTTTATATATATATATATATATAATACTACATGATTACTAAAGCATTGCTTGGTTAAAATTTTATTTGTTGTAGTAGTGATGCACCATCCATGTTAAACAGATTGAATATTTTACCTGTTGGTTACATATGAAAGAACAAAATGATTGATGCAATGCTATGTATTACTTGAGAGTTTTTTTTTTTTTTTTTTTCTGTTATACTTTAGAGTGTTTTAGTGATGGGCAATTAGCATTGAGAATTCACTCAGTTCATTGGTTGCGATCGTAAACTTATACCCTATAATTTAATTGTTGTGGTCACCATCTTTTAAGATTGAACAATCCAAACGTGTTAATACATAGGGCATTTAAGAAGTTGTCAACATTGCGAACTCTGAGCTGCTTTGGTAATTGACTTGTTTAATGAAGTGAAGTGAATGGTTAAATCAAGAGAGAATAAAATAAGAGGGGGTTAAATCAAGAAGTGTTATATAACAAAAAGCTTAGTGGCAAGAGAGAGTATTTTTTAATTATTTTGACAAAATAAAGAGAGCTTTTTGTCATTTAGTGGTATGAGAGAGCATCTTTTTTACTTACTTTATATATATATAAAGATTATGTTGTGACAATAACATGTTATTCGTTTAGAACTTGATGAAAGCTCGCATATTTCATCACTTCATTGAGCCAAAGCTTTGGATCAATTATGGCAAAATTGATCACCGCAAATGCAATGTTGGTGTCCCTAACATTTGTGATTCACATCATGCAATGGAACCAATGGTGTATATGCTTGTTATTTTACAAATGCAATCTCATTTTGAAGCTATGAGATCAAAGTTTGCATCATCAACAACGTTCTACCAAACTGTTTACTATCATTGTTGGCCATGGATTTTAACGCTACTTTAGATAATTTGACCGCAATTTTCATAGCATAGTGGTTGAAAGCGATTCTTCAATTGTGATATCTTGGATGTCTTGTTTGGAAAAGTGTCGGTCAAAATTACTATTCCTTTTCAATAAAATCAAGATTTTGTGCTTAGCTTTGAACGTCGACTTCCATCTTGTGTATCGGTCTCCAAATGACATGGCTGATGCTTTGGTAAAGTTACGAGTAGATAGAAATGTACAACTTAATTTGATTGCTTAGCTGTAATTTATTGTTTTTTGTGTGGGTATTTTGCTCTAACACCTTTACATGCTTTTCTTCTTTTCTCTATGGCTTTATCCTTGCTAGTCTTTAATTTAATTTACCATACCAATAAAACTCAAGGATCATGCAAAACATTTTTTTTTTTTTTTTTTTTCTTGATAGGTAGGAACAATGCACAAATCAGTTAAATCATGTAGTAATTATGAAGACACGACGAATAAGAGCTCGATATTTAGGTTTTGGAATTAAATTGGATTGACTAACACCACCAAATTTCGTGGTGTCGCGAGGAAGCACCAAAACTGATGTTTCTGAAGCCAATAAGATTGTAATTAATTTGTGCTCTCTATAATTTTTTCCCTTTTTCCCACTTTCTTATTCGACAAAGAGAAACTCAAGTCTCAAGGTTGATAAGCATGAGATGCATTGCTTCTCACCCTGGTGTGCCAACGGTTGGATGAAGGAGGGCGGCATGAAAGAAATGGTGGAAGCAACCTACTCAAGGAATGGAAGACCCCTGAGGATGACCCATGTGCCGATATCTTTGGGTTGATAGATTAGGCTAGTTTAGAACTATGACAGTTTACCATTCTCTTCTATGTAAGGAAAATAAAAAGGTCTCCACTGTAAAGCTATTATTAATATGAACCCTAAGATCTTGAACATCATGATAATCACGTGTAGGATTCAATCTTAAATAAATAGAAAAGTACCTCCAGCCATCCTGATGCAGAGAGGTTTCCGATCCTGCTGTCTGGTGCTGATTGATATTGAGATCCGTCGAAGAAGAGATTGGGTGGATGATTCCGGTATTTCTCTCCTTGCCTATGTTAATGTGTGTTGAGTTTTGTGTGTAGCCTTTGTGATGGACAAAAGGCTTTATTTATAGGTGGAGAGAGGACCGAATTTCCAATTTAGGGTTTCCTTAAACTTAATCTAAACCGTCCATCAAGGTAGAGATAAATATGGAATATATCTCATTGAGAAACCTTATCTCATTGAAAAACCTATTTTGAATAGCATATATCCTATGAAAACAGAATTCCTATAATGACCACAATTCGGGAAAGGTAAGGACTTGTGGTCCAAGTAAAAGACCTAAAAGGAGTTTCCTTACATCCACAGCTAGTTGTAAGGCCTTAAAATAATGGATATTTATAGTAATGAAGATTTCAAATCAAAGATTTAACTCAAAAAGGTCTCTTATGTATCTAGACACTTTATTTTCCTTTTCTTTTTATGGAAAGTAAGTAAAGGAGAAAGACTTTGAGAAGACTTTGAGAAGGAGGTGGTGTAGGTTACAGAAGATGCACAAAGGAGTTGAGATACATTTTGGAGTAATGAAGATTACAAAAGCAATATATAAGGAAAGTGTGGGAAGAGAAAGAAAACACCCACGGTTTTAAGGGATGAACAAATGGCAATTACGGTTGGAAGATACAATAAAACCTTTTTGTGGATCTTCAATCTAAGAAATTCAACCCTTCAAAAGATCCAAGGTGGGCCAAATGTAGATCGCCTAGATCACCAAGATTAGATGAACCCGGTCGGTGCAAGGCTCTGATACCAAATATAATGTACACTTGCATATATGCGGTGGCGGATCGGAGGTTTTCATTTAAGGGGGAATAACGGTGGTCGGTTGAAAAGGTTAAACTTTTTTTTTTTTTTTTCTTTTCAAACAATACTTTAAAAGATGAGTTTTGGTGGAGCCGAAACTCATACGTGTCGGCTAAGTTCTAAAAGGTATTACAAAAATCGTAATAATTTTTTAAAACACAAAAGTTATAGTTGTTAATTAGAGCTAATATGAGATAAAGAGCCAACACCATATCAAGTTTTGTTCTTCATTGATTAAGTATGACATGTATCGGCCTACACTGATATAAGGCAGACCCATCAAACTCCAATACATTACTAGAGAAAAAGAATCACGTATCGCAAAATAAAACATATTTGGAAATGTTAAATGGGAAAGAGATCTAGAGAAAAGAATTCATCATTAGAAAGGTTGGAAGAGTGGCAAAGAGAATGAAAATGGTGGGGTTCATGAGATTATTTAAATGGAGGTGAGCCATATGGGATATATAGCCCTTATGGACATTTTTTATGACAGTGGGGGGCTGAAGGCCCGAGGCCCTTCAATGTGGGTCTGCCCTTGTTTATATGGGATGTAAGTCGGCCGAATTTAGAGTTGAAACCAAGCTATTTATGTACACCCTCTTTTTGGTAAGATCCTTAAAAATAATAATGTAAATCCAGTTCATCGTGTGGTTCTCAAATGGTGTGTAAGTAGCCGTTGGCGATGAATTTTGCTAGTGGGTCCCGCCTTTATGATAGCCAAGATGCACCGTTCGATAAAACTGTGCGCAAGAGATCATTTTTCCCGTACCATAATAGATTAACCCTGGTTAGTTACTAGCGGACAAAAATATACACTCGAAACTATTGTATAATCAAATTGAAGATTGCCCCACAATTAAAACTTTATTACGCCAAACAGTCGAGTGCTAAAAACATTCAAATGAGTGAGAGTCTAAAAGGAAATTGTGTTTTTAAAAAGGATGTTGTCATGGGGTCAATTGCCTAACTCCATGAGCTTCATCAATGTAAATGGACCCCAATGTCAGGGTCATGCCCAAGTTAGGTTTAGCCAATGACATTTAGTTTGACCTGACAACATCGCCATTAACATCACCCATCACTCCCAATCCTTTTAATTTAAAGAAATCCCGAATTAAAAGAAGTAAAACTCCATAAATTCAATCTAACTATAAATATAAAAATCCAAACTACTCAAAATGAACATACTTAAATGATTAGAGATTCCCCGTAAACTTTACTCTGTTAATAAAGTGATTCATGAATATGATTAATCATTCATGAGTATGTGTTAATTACACTGCTAATCATAGGGGGTGGGTCCAAAAATTTTACTGTAGTAAAATCTCAATCCGAGCTATGGACACAGATATCCAGATTCCATACTCTACACGTCAGAGCACAAGCCCATTTTTCATGGCTTCTGGTAGATATATTTCTATATTTCTCTACAGGAATAAACAAAGCAGACACATAAGAAGCAAGAGAGAGAGAGAGAGTCGCCGTTTTTCTTCCCTGTTCTTTTTTCTTCAAGGTCTCTCTCTTTGTCACTACTGTCTCTTTGTGCTAACGGCTATTTTGTACTCTAAAAAAAAAAAGGGGTCTGCTTTGACTCATCTCTTCTTCTTTCTTCTGCCATTACACACTGAGAGTGATAAGTAAGCTTAAATTTTGGATTTTGGGTGTGTGTTTGGATGGTTGGAGGAAATGATTAGATCTTGATGTTGGTTTTTTGTGATGGGTTTCTTTTGTTTTTTCCTTTGTGGAAAACGGTTATGCAGTTTCTTTTTTTATGAAGAAATGTGTGTGGGTTTTTATAATTTCTAATGGATGATTGATGAATGTTTGTAGAGAAATGTATGTGGATTTTGGGTTTTTTTTTTTTTTTTTAATGGAATGATGGATGATTTGGATTTACATTGATGAAAAAAAATTTTTTTTTTTTTTTTTGGTTGTTTGGATCCAAAATGGTGTGTGTTTTCTTTTTTTTTTTTGTTGCTGATTTCTTTTGTTATTGTCATGCATTATTGTGGATTTGTTTGAGATTTTCAGATTTTGTGCAGGAGAAGCAGATCTGTTACTTGTTCTTTTAATCTATTTTGGGGCTTTTGTCTCTGTGGATGTAGTTTTTGGTTTTGTTTATGATAGATTCAATGCATGCCCAGATTGCAATTCTCTGTGTACTTCTACTTTTGGCAAAACAGATTTGTGAGAAGTTGGTAACTGGAAAAGCTACAAGTGATGTCATTTGTGGCCTTTGGATTTGGGGCACAACCAATCCCTCCTTGTTTTTTCTGACATTTTGTGATGTCTGTTTGCTTTGGGTCTATAGTTTGATTGAATCATGTTGATTTTTCTTACTTTTGTAGTTTATGATATGATAATTTCATGATATCTTTTACTTCAGTTGTACTCTTTGAAATGTAAACTAAAGAAGGTGTTGTTTATTGTTTCTCTCTAATGAAATGGATAGTTGTGAGACCTGAAAAATGGATTGGCAAGGTGATGATTACTTTATGCAGGGAGATTCCCATCTTGGTACGCTGGCTTTATATTCCCTTTGATTGTGTTGCCATGTGCCCCAATTTGTTTTTGGCAGAATGGATGGTTATACTCTTAGACTATGTGGTCGACAGGGAGAGAAATGGGAAGTCTTAACTCCAGCCTTTCCATTTTATTTCTTCAAATCGATATCTGTTTGAGGTGGAAAGTGTAGGAAAAAAAAAACAGTCTCCCTTATTCTTTTAGTGTCTTCAATTTGAATATGGGAATGCATAACCTCCATCTGCCAAGTTGGAGATTTGGGGTACATCCAAATGAACCTTTATTCTATGGTAGACTCCTGCATGGGTTTCTTACTTTAATAGAGTATCTTTATTATGAACAGATACTTCTTCTTACCTATGGGATGGAGTAAACCACAATGAAGATGATCTCTTGCATATGTTTGAGGAAATGACTCCAGTGAAGGCTTGTGCAGATTTCAATTATGATATTTCTGACAATGATAGTATGGTTTTCTTGGCCGCCTTCAACTGTTTTGGCTTTCTATGTTTTTTTGTGTTACAATGTGAAATGCCAATTTTGTGATTTTGTACAGAGTGGTATTCAGAAGGTGCAGACAAAGGATCAGGAGAATGTCGAGAGTCTTCACAATTGAAAAGAAGGCGCATGCTTCAGTTCGGTTCTGGTTCTGGCTCTGATGTTCCTGATCCAGGCATTTGCAATGAGCAAGCCCCATACGATTATGGAAAATCAAAGGTCAGTGAAGCATTCCACTTGTTAGGAAAGCATCCCACTTGTTAGGAAATCATTTCTCTAAGTACTAGTGAGTGCTTCTGTTGGGAATACCTATGCATGTTACTTATTCGTGTTTGTGTGCTCCTATCCATGTTTAGGATATTGGGAACCCGATGGAAGGCGCAATACCTGAAAATATGCAGGGGGTTCAAAGTTTTTCTGGTTGGTCTCATCAGAGTTCAGATTGTTTTGTTTCCAATTTATGCATGAAGGATTTATCAAGTGCAACTCAGTTATCCATGGAAGATAGTTGGCTAGGAATTAGTAAGAGCTGAATGGGGATCACTATGCCTGAATTCCATTATAATGGAATGGTTATAGCTATTTAATGAAGGAGCCTCCCAAGTTAGAACTATTTGGGCTAACCATTTATTTTAGGGGTCTTTTTTTATGATCATACAATGTGGCTGAACTCATATGCTGTGCGTGGTGGGCTCCATCCATCCAGCTATCCTTCATGGATATGTAGGTAAGCCTGAGTGGGCCACACGAGGTTGGTTATGCTGTATTGTTATGCAGGAGGACTGCACTTGATCATTCATCTCTATATTATTTGTATATACATTCTGGAAACATCAAGTAACTATAAAGTCTCTGTTAGAAGATGATAGGTGTACCTTGGGTTATGAGGGCTTGGATCAGTCTCCAGAGAGATTTTTTGCAAATTGCTTGAATGACAACGAGATGCACTTCAACTGTGATGAACTGTATGCTTCTTCTGTATCTATGCTTGAATTCAAAAGCTTTGCCACCATAGGGTGCTTGTAGATGTACCTCACTTTGCAATAACTTCAATCAGTTCTGTAGAATGGATGGTTATGGGGCAGTGTTGAATCAGAAATCAGGTTAGGTGTGATGTTACCTTTCCAAAGTTTATGCCCCAAATGAATGCCTGCAGGGTGAAAGAAGCAAAAGAAGTACCCCATCTAATGTGGTCTCCTATCCTTGGACACCCCAAATGCGTGGGGAATATAACAATCTTTTTCACCAATACATTCAATGCACTTGCAACTGAGGGTACATGTCGACATGCATCCTTGATAATTTTTTTTCTTTTTTTCCTTCTGAAATAGTCTGATTGTTTTGGTATGGCCTGCAGGAATGCTTCTGGAACATCCTATGACCAAGTTGAGATTTCAGGTGCATGCAGATAAATTGCTCATACATTTTATTCTCCTGTTTTCAGTTCCTTAGTGTGATCAGTTCTCTATGTATTTTCTAGAGGTCTCCGACATAGCACCAGTTATGCAAACTGAAATGATGCAAGAGCCTGTGAGTCCTGCTCCTCGCAGTATTTTTAAAGGTAAGTGTATCAGTGGAATTAACTTTTGTGCAGCTTTTATTGCTTAGTTTATGCTTGGATGTCCAAAATTGCAATTGGCATTTAGGCAGAATGTATGGTTGTTTGTCATCCAGATAGATGGGATGAGACATCAATGATGATGTAATTATGATGGCAATTGCTTCTTTTTTTTTTTTCTCCTAACTTCTTACCGGCATTGTTTGTTGATATTGGTCTTGGGTCACAACATTTGCAAAATTCTAGCCCAACTAAAATGGTGGATTTGTAACCATTTATTTCTGATAAAATCAGTTTAGAGTATTTCCAATCCCAATTTCTTTCTCCATGATTGTTTGATCTGTCTCCTATTTTGATTCTTTTGACTTCCAGTCATATCAAGTAAGAAATCCAACATGCGAACTCCAACGAAGTTGGCTACTTCTGTTGCCTACCCCTTTGCTGTCATCAAGCCCTGTGGTGTACAAGGAGATGTAACGTTGAAGGATATAAATCAGCGCATCCGTACTCCACCACTAAGGTCACAACACAGGGAGGAAGAAGAAGCAACACCTTCTTATCCTACTTCTGCCTTTTCAGGAAAGCCCGTAGTTGTTAAAACCAAAATTCGCACTGAAGGTGGAAAGGGAAGCATTACAATCATGAGAACCAAAGGCTAAGTAGATAAGTTGTCCTTTTCCATTTTCCCTCTTCTTTTTTTTTGCCTTGAGAGTGATCTCACTCTCTCTCTCTCTCATGTACATCCTCTTCAGTTTTTGAAGTTTTTCCTTGACCTGCTGCGGCCAACTGAAATAGAAATACTTTTTTGTTGTTTAGGATTCCATATTCAATGTCTGGTCGTAGCTACAAATTGCTCTTGGATTTCTTTCTTTAGCTATATATGTTCCTTGGTTGGTTTTGTAAGTTACAACTCATCTTTATAATACATTTGACAATTAGTGCGAGGAGGATCTTTATGTGGCAGACCCTCCCACTTTTGATTTTTGTAAATCCTAGTTATGTTTCTGTCAATTTTCTTTTCATGTGAAAGTATGTTTTTATTTTTGGCATTTGCATTTCATATGTTCTCGGTGAATGGAAGCTATGATGCAACATATAGGTGTCAGTATAAACATGGGTATGAAATGGTTGTGGATAAGGTGACCTTAGACCTGATTGGACCTGAGCTTAAAAAATACAGTGTGTAGTGCTTTAGAACTAACAGGTCAGGTGCAGGACCAGAGCTCAAGACCCTGTCATACCCAAACATTGTAATAAGATTGCTTTAGTATAATATCTTTAATATTTATGTATCTTCTAGGTTATAACCATGGAAACAACCCAGACTTTATTCAACATAATTGGGTTTGTGTCCTATGATTTGGAACCTGGGCTTTTGGATCCATGAACTGACAATGAGAACTTGGCAGTTTTAAAACCTTGGATTTAAATCCTTTCCCTAAAATCCATGTTCAGAGTCAAATATGGACAACCCATGAATAACATTAATTTAAGTTTGTTTTGTTGTTTCTTCATGAAACTATTTTATATAAGCTTATCTTTATCTTGCCTTTATGGTTTGAACCAATGGTTTACCCCATTAGGTCATGGGTTCGAGATATGGCACCAACAATGTGAAAAAGAAACTATTTTATATAAGCTTTCCTTGAATTTTTTTTTGCTTCTGACTTATGAGTCATATTATGAAACTTTGGAAGAGAGTTGAAGTGCAATGCTTACAGCAAGAATCAAAAGCTTTTGTGAACTGATTTTGAGTTTATGCTGGTAGATCTACTATAGAAACAATTTTCCAATTAAAGACAACTAATTGAAAGGTTTAGAGAGGGAGAATTTACATATGATTTGTATTCATTTGGAGAAGGTTACAATGAGTGCAGGGGTAGTTAATTTGGCTGACATCAATGAAAAATGCAACTCTAATGCTTATATCAAAATTATACAAGACACGTATGATAGGCAGCTACAACTGTGAGAACTGTGGCGTGGGGTGACACTCAAGTTCCTTGTTGGAGTTGGATTAAAACAAGGGTCCATTTTAAGCCTTGTTTATTTGCCCTGGTTATAGACAACTTAACAGCAAGTATCTGAGATGCAGTTCCTTGGTGTATGTTGTTTGCAAACAATTTGGTACTCATTCGTCAATCAAGAAAGAAAGCGAACACTTTATAAGCTAAAACCTTGGAAAAATAACTTTCAGTCAAATAAGTTAAAAAAATTTCAGATCAGAAATATAATATATGGAGTACTTGTATGGTGGATGTAAGAGTAGGGAAGATGAGCTGGTGAAAATTGAAATGCCAATGTGATATTGTTCGATAACTGGGGCCAACCATTCTGTGGAACTGAGAGATTGAGTTCAAATGTTCAATACAACAAAAAAGACCAATGTTAGGTGGGCAAAGTACAAAAAACTAGTGTATTGTTATGCAATCACCAAATGCCACTTTGATGATGGGCAATTTTATGAGACAACAGCTAGACTTACTTTGTCATGTGGTGCTAATTGTTAGGCAACAATGAAGTAAGAAGTAAAAGTACATGTTGCAGAGACGCAGAAGGTTAGAGGGATGCCTTGAGTTAGAAAAGAAGTGTTGAATTAGGAGCTAACACAAAAGCAGAAACTTAAATTATTTCCAATAAGGGAAAAATCAAGGAGTGTCATTAAATACTAGTACAATAACCCATGTTAAGCACAAGGCATGTCCACCAACTAAATTTATAGAAATAAATATAAATGAAATATAAAGTATTTTTATAAATTAAAAGATTGATTCAGAATAGAGTGATGTAAAAATTAACACAATCAATACGAAGGATCTATCCAGAAGGTACCAAATATATAATCAATAACTCTTGAATTGAAAACCCTTGGCTATAATTAGTTTGTTGACTCCACTTGACATTGGCCGCATTATTATTAGACAGGTCTCAGGTTAAGACATCCTGACCCACAATTCAATGAGTCAAACTTAGATCAACCCCCCTGAAAACACATAATATAATCCTAATAGCAATGCTGTTATGCTTGGTGATATTATGACAGTAATATGCATATTTGAGGTTTTTTTTTTTAGGCATGAGTCTATAATAACTAATCCATAAATGAGGGACTACTTTGAATGACGCTAATAAGTGAGTTCTTGTTTAAGATAAGACTAAATGTGTTCTTTTGTCGATTTGCCAAGTTCCTATCTCAGTCAATTTCGTTTGATGGGTTTGGGTTTTCTGCTGCAACACTTCCAATTTTCAGGTGTTGATGCTTTCTAGAGACATGTTTGCGCATCCATTTATACAAATGCTTTATACCCATTTTGGCTCCTCAAATATCTAAAACCACATGAACTGGATGCTGTTTCTCCATGACTTCACCCCACCCCACCCTCACCTCACCACATCAACTATCTTTCCGATTATGATCCGTGGCTTAAATTTTAGAATAGAAAAATTCCACATTATGTTTTTGACGATCTGAATGTTTTTGTCATAGAATGCGGTTTTAATTTGGCCCTAGTTCTTAATGTTACAGAAATTATTCAATGCACTTGCAATATGGAGTACATCTAAACAAAACTTTTAGCTACTTTGTTCAAATCGATCAATTGAGCCTCCATAAATGAAAAACACAAACGTAGGAAATTGACACTGACCTTGTTCTGTTACCAACTATGCTGCACATCCTGAGTTGCAAGCTACTATGTTTGACTTTCCCCATCAACATTCAAATGCTAGTTTTCTATGCTGAGTTTCACTAAACTTGATTTCAGTTTTACCAGACGACATGGGATATCATCTGCAGCAAACACTACTTTGCCAACATTCTGAATTTTCCTTTACAAAAGAAAACCTTGATTATCTTGTAAAATCATCAACAAGTACCAATATTTAGTGGAAATCTGAATATGAAAGAGTTTGACAAAGTCAAAACACAATGGAATTTACAAATTGATAAGTTTTATTAAGTGTGCCTCTTGAATTTAAGATTTAAGTTACATGATATGATGTATAGCACATCAGTTTATCTGTAATATATAGACAGAACCATCTCATGGGTGTGAAGGGTAACTTGTGGTTTATTAATTAGTGGCACAAACATGTATTATATGGCTATTTGATTTTTGTAGTTCAAGATGATTATTCATAGAATTCAAGTGCTGAAATATGATTGTCAGAGTTTTGCCTCAAATAACAGCATCTTGTCTAAATGTATGCACATGGATGACGAACTTTTAAGAGCTTTTTGATGTACCCCAATTCGCAAGCTGCTTGAATATGTGGCATGATTGAAACTATGGTTTTTTTTTTTTTTTTTATTCCCCATGCATTCTATGTCGTGCAGAAAACTACATTATTTGTTGGTTCAACTAGGACCTAAATCCTGCAATGCAGGCCGCATTATTATGTTATCCCCAGATCGATATAGGCGACTGCAGATTATGATTTAGGGGTGGAAAGCCCCTAAAATCTCTTTACTTATGCGAACCTTCTACTGCCAAAATATTCCAACTGATTATAGTTTAGGGGCACACACCCGGGGTGACATTGGCCATGTGACTGAAACTTGCACATTTATCATATCAGCTACCAAAATTGATAAGACTGATTGAATTTGCAGGCACAAACATGGGTTGGTTGATAGTTTTTGTTAGGAATTTACCAAAAGGTTAGTATGGGTGGTAATTTGCCTGTTCTATACCTTTTCTTTTAGCGAAATCTGTCATTTGGAATTTATGGGTGCATCATAATATAGAGTGTTTGTAATGAGAGGTTTGCTTGTGGATTGAACTGAGAGATCCTTTAGTCATGGGCAATGGGATTCTCCACACCTTTCCCTTTAATCATATCTGCTCTTTAGAATTTATGGGTACCTGTGCTCTCTCTCTCTCTCTCTCTCTCTCCCAGTCTCAGAGTTAGAATTCATGCCAGTCAAAGTTGGTTAACTAGGTAACTTTAGCATAGGCCATAAGTGAACATACAAGCTATATTTTTGAAGGAATGATTCTGTTCTGCCTAGAGTGCTTTATAGATGGCAGCTGATGATCTAGTATAACTTGTGTGGGGCCTACTGCTGCTTGATCAAATCCGGTCATCACTCGTATCCCATTGTACAGGAGATGGCCCAGAATTTACTCTTGGGATTGATTGTGTTGAAAACGAAAAAACTTGAGTGATGATTAACGGAATGATGCAGTTCTCTCGATTGATGTAAAACTTGAGCAGTGCCCATGCACAGGAAAGCATGTGCTAGGAGCAATTTAGATAATATAAAGGTTGTCCCACAAGGTTATCATTTCTCAGATTCTTGTCTGTGATTTGGGCCTTCTTCCATGGCCCACATTTTGGTGGTCCATTGCTCATATTTGGTACCCTCCATGATTGTTTGACGACTATAGAGAATCACAGCCATCCGATTGTTAGCTTGCAAATTGGATGGTTGAAATGTTTCTGGTTGAGACAAGGCAGTGCAGGACAAGTTATCAATTGTCAATGTCATCTCAGTCTGATTTTTGTTTCTTCCCCTGATTGATGATACTCAGTTTGATTGTTTATTGTGATGACATAGAGGGATTATGTCATTATCCTTATTGGGCCTGGACTACTTTCCTTTCTGTGTGGTCCACCTGGATGCATGATGGTCAACTGGGCCAAGGGAGATGGGAAAGGTCTCACCATGAAGTGGGGTCTAGCAAAACATCAATCGCATCTGATTATCCTAACCGTTGATTTAATGAGCTCTCTCAACCATGTACTTTTGCGAAATTCAATCCAAGGGTGAATGTAGGTTTGATGAGTGTTAATTTGGAGGGACAATTCATGCTGGGGTGGGTTGATATTACTTCTCAGCAAGACTATCAATTTTGAAAATGAGGCCTATTTGAAGCTGTTGTCCTTGTGGGCTCACTCACATCCAACCGGCCCACTTCAGCCCGATGCGAGCTTGTACTTTGTTGTGGGTTGGGTCAATTGCGATCAGGTCATGAGTGAGCGTAGGTCAATGGGTTAGGCTTGTATGTTCTTTGGGCCGACACAAAATAGATCCATCTAGCCATGAGTGAGCATAGGAAAATAGGTTGGGCTCAGGCCATGGCTGACCTGACGATGGCTCTTTCCTGAACCAGTGATAGCCTGATTAAGACACTAACCCGATATGCTAATATGTAATTTGGATAATTAGGCCTAATTTCAGTGCCCATGGCCTTAGGGCCTTTTTGGATATCCGAGGCCCGAATCCAGCCCTTATTGCACCAAGGCTTGAAAATCAAGCCCAAGCCCGAGGCCGAACTCGAATATGCACAGCCCTGTAGGTTGGGACAATGGGCTCAAGCTTTTCTCAGTCTAAGTTGTATTGTGTTTATGTTGATCTAGGGAATTAAATTTTTTAATGACAATTAACAACATAATAAATCTAGAAATTTAGATGGAAGATAAAACTTGGGAAATCTAGGAACCACATGGAGTTAATGTGGATAGCAACTCCCGCTCTCACATCCCCTTGCCACGGATTGATCCCTGGCAAGGTGGTTTATACTTTCCTCTCCTAGCCACTGGGCCAACTCACCCAAAAGAAAAAAAAAAAGGTTTGGGAAATCTACAACTGACAGAAGCTGGTTTTCTTTTTTGGCGTAAATGGCGGATTAAGAGATGAGGAATCTTGGACTGGCCATTACCTAAATAGTTATGTAGCCAGGAGATGTGGGATATACCAAAAATCATCTTCATCAAAGATTTCGAGTTGATAAAACCAACAGACATGTGATTGTCCTATATCAAATGGCTAGAAATGTTATAAAGGTTTTTTTTTTTTTTTTTTTTTTTTTAATAGAGCCTTACGTACATATCTCACCAATGTATATTTGGTAAGGGGAGTAAACCTCACCATAATCCTTGTACAAAATTTGTCATTTGTCTCATAGAAGTGATGATGATGATGATGATGATAAAAAATTAACATCTATTAAAATTTAGAATGTGATCAACCCAAATTTAATAAGAAATGTCAATTTGAACTCAATCCAAATGTTAATGGGCCTCACTCTGACTTAGAGGTGCTCATTGAATGTGACGACCTAGGCTTTGACTTAGCCCTTTTTAATATTTGGGCCGAACATGGATTAAGTGATAGAAAGCTCAAATTACAGTGGAAACAATCAGTGGTTTTAGTTTAGCAATATCCAAATAGGAGATGGGAAGCCCGACCTCATTGACTAAATGGGCTGCCATGTTTTAGGAGCGCTGGGAATGTTGAACTTAGGCCAAATATTAGCTTATATTTGTTAAGTCAATCTGATTAGAGATATTCCTGATACGGCCAAATCAAGGCTATGAAGATCTATAATGTACAAATACTTTAAAATAGGCAACGTACCTTATCCTATCATATCATATGTAATATTCTATCTTTTATGTGAAAAATTCGTGTCCGCATTTAGGCATTATAGATGAATACCCTCGAATCATTGGTTTCAACCATAGGCCGGTCGAGAAAAAAAAAAAAAAAAAGAAAAAAACTGTTCTTCTTAATTAGGCCCCAAACCTTGATTTTCCCAAATCCTATCTTATCATGTGGAAATATAAGGTCCCATCATGATGCCACGTGTCCACCAACCTAGGCTCTCTTTTTCCATGAAACCTTTACTCGGATTCTAAATGTACCTTCAAGTATCGCGAGATGAAAAAATCAATATCATCTCGCCTCCAGCCAGCCTCTTTCAGATTTGAACATCACAACCATCTGATCTCTAATCAGTGTGTCCCACCTTTTAAATCTGAACCGTTAAAAACTACCATCCCCACTCAAATTATCATCACTAAGAATCATCAACAACTTAGGACCATACAATATCTACGGTCAGATTGATAACATACATGTGATTAGCGTAAGAAATCAACATATAATAGCTTGTTAATCTCCATCTCATAAGTCTAACAGTGAGCAGAACTACAATCGAACTAAATCTTTCCTTAATCATGATCGTAAGTGGGATGCTGATAATGAACGGTTTGGATTTCGATAATGAGCCCCACGGCCCCCACAGTTGGATTTATAGAAATGGACTCAGAGAATCCCCTGAATTCGCCCACAGAGAGGGCTGAACTCTCCCCAACTGCCACTTCCAGATTCGAAAATCGGGTGGCGGGTCTGGTGACTTAACGGTCACTATGAAAACAAACGGATACCCGCGAATATACACGCAACAACCGTATATATACTCTCCCCACACATTCTTCTCTCCTTTTGCATTCCAAAAAAATGCTGTTGATCATGCTCTCTTTTGCCTTGATCTCTCTCTATCTCTGCATCAGTTGCTTCTTAGTTTATGGTGAGATTCCCACAACGCTTGATGGTCCATTTGAGCCGGTCACCATTCCATTTGATGAGAGATTTCGCGGGCAGGCAGTCGATCTTCCACACACCGATCCCCGCGTCATGAGATGGGTGAAGGATTTTGAACCGGAGCAGATCTCGATTTCTTTGTCCGCGGCGCATGATTCGGTCTGGGTTTCTTGGATTACAGGTTTTTCTCTTGCTCTCTTGAATTGTTGATTGATTCAATTTGGTGGTGGAATTTTGGAAATTTAGGTTGGGGGAATGGAGTTTGGTATTGGGTCTTTTTTTTTTTTCTCCCTCCTCTCTGAAGGAAGCGTTTGGTTGGGTTGTGGATTGGGATTCTCAAAAGATTTGATTTTGTTGTTGCATTTGTTTCAAATGTGAATTGGGATATATGAAATGAAAATTGTGCAAATTGTGCATTTGTATTGAGTCTCTTTTTTGTCTTTTTTGAAATGAAGTCTTTTGGGTTTCATTGATTCATTTGCATTTGTTTGATTCTCTTTCTGTATCTTTCAAATGAAGTTTATTTGGTGTTGGGTTAAGGGCAAAATAATAATAATAGAAATAATAATAAATAAAAGCTTAAAAATAGTGCAGATAATGTATTGTTTTGGGATTAGAGTTTGTTGTGCTCAAAAAAAATTTTTTTTTTTAAAAAGGGATTTTCAGGATAAATTGCAAACTTGTAATTTCTGAAATCCTATTGGAATTCTATCGTTTTCCTTTGGACCCTGTAGGTTTGAAAACCCCAATGAGGAGTTTTAAGGTCCCAAGGCAGATCAATCAATGTAACAACCAATCAACATATTCAACCATAGGAAAGCATAAGAAACAATCATCACAAGTAAGACAACGATATACGTGGAAAAACCCTAAGAAGGGAAAAAACCACGGGTCCTGGACCTCAGTCCAGTGAAGAGATCAAACACTATTACCACAAAGATTACAAGAGAACTTACAACCCTTTCCCAGTTGACTCACAACCTAAGGACTGCAATAACCTCCTGCCAGCTACCCGCTGTTCATCTTCACCCATGCTTGACTCTCCGTCTTCAATCTCGAAGCAACTCCGAGATTTAGAACATGATGTAGATTTCAGATGTGATCTCTAGAGATTTGAAACCTTGGATGTAAAGGTGGAAATCTCTTGAGATATGGATCTCTCTTCCAAAAGTACAGCAGCCTTTTTGAGCTTCAGAGAGATGTCTGGGGTTTGAGATAACATTCCTTTATATAGAGAAAGCCTAGGGATTGCTTTTCTGGAGCTCACGTTCGAACTCTTGACTTAAGAGTTCGAACTCTTCACTATTCAGAACAGGACAGTGAAACAGGGCAGCAACGTTCGAACTCTCAGTGTGAGAGTTCGAACTCTTTAGTACTCTGGAAAATGGCCTGGGGACAACTTGCCACGAACGTTCGAACTCTCAGTGTGAGAGTTCGAACTCTTGAACTCTCTGGAAAATGACTTGGAGACGTTTTGCCATGAACATTCTAACTCTCAGTGTGAGAGTTCGAACTCTTGAACTCATTCTCAAGACGAGCCCTGCTACTTGAATCTTCTTAGAGAAGAGGAATTTGCAGTCCATTCTAGAAAAGAAAAAAATACATTTGAATGACCCAAGTTTTGTTCGAACCCAAGAATGATTGCCAACACTCAAAACCTTACAGACCCATATGCTGGCAGGTATTGAACTCCCAGGAATTCATGGTCAAATGGGCTCCAATTAAGGAATATTAAAGAGGTGATGGGTGGTGGAGATGTGGACAGGACCCTGGCTTCCCTAGGATTTGATTTACTAGGGTGATGGTAGGGCATCCATTGTCCACCAAAGGGTAGTTTATTCGGTGGACATTTGTGGGTCTTCACATATATTTCTTCAACTTATCCACTTTGATAGGAAGACTATTCTAAGGACTCATTGCCATGTGAAAAACATTGGCCCTTACGGAGTGAAAACTACCCATTCCTTTTCAAATTGTTTACGGCTCTATCGTGTTAAATAATCACAAATTAATTAAGGAAAATCATTTTCCATTAGTTAGAATTCCATCTGGTATACTATAGAAAGGGAAATTTATTGAATGACATCAATTGTTTTCGTTGGTTATCAGCAGGTCGTCTTGTACACTCCCAGTAGAGGGGAATCTGTTTTGTTTAAGAAGTGAGTTGAATCTCACCCTTTCATTAGCTTGAAATGGCATATAGTAAATTAAAGACGGTCATATTAGAGAAGAAAAAAAAAAAAGAAAAAGAAAAAGAAATGGCCATATTAGTAAATTGAGAACTTCTGAACTTTTTATCAGTTGCTGAAATGCTTATACTTTGGAAGCTTTGTATATGCATTCCCAATTTAATCAGTCTTCTGAATATTTTGTTGTTTTTGAAATTGCAGGGGATTTCCAAATAGGTGACAATATTAAGCCCTTGAATCATGAAAGTGTCGCAAGTGTAGTTCGTTACGGACAGTTAAGATATCCATTAACCCATGAAGCTACAGGTTATTCACTTGTTTACAATCAGCTCTATCCATTTGAAGGCCTCCAGAATTACACTTCTGGAATCATTCACCATGTTCGTCTCACAGGTATGTGTATACAGTTGAAATTTAAGGTGTTTGAACTTTGATTTTATGGTTTTCTTCATCGCATAGCTTGCATGTAGTTTTTGAAGATAATGTAGTTTTGTAGAGAATTAAGCAGAGTTCTGATTGTTTTGACCTTTCTGTGCCTTCTATTCGTTGAAGGGATTATTTAATATTTTTGGGTTGTAGCTGAAATGCTGAATTAGTTTAGACTTCATAGATAAAGGAAGAAAACAACTATTATAGATTCTTTGGAAGTTACTATTGGATTCAGCATTGTTTGTCTTTCTCTTGAAATGGAGTTCCCTTGCATGTTTTGGATTTGAAAGACGCACGCTAATGACATTTGGGGTACCCTGTGAATTTATGTTGTAGGGAGCCTTCTTTTTAAATTGCCGAATTTTCAACATTTTTTTGTTTCATTATTGAAATAAGATAGTAAGAAGAAGCAATTGCTTTTCTCCAAATCTACCTCTCTGAGAAATTTCTTTTGACTAGTGTTTCAGAAAATAATCAAATGTTCCATTTGGAGAACGTAGACATATTCCTTATAAATTAGGACAATCCATAAAGGTTCAGACATTTCCAGCGAAGTTACATGACTTCTGAGACTCTTACTAGAAAGAAAAAAAGAGCATTGATGCCTTTAGCTACTAGAAAGAAAAAAAGAGCATTGATGCCTTTAGCTACCCCATTGTTCTAGGCTGTTTATCTGGTTTGACCCATTGTCAATTAAGCTCAAGTAAAAGGATCTGCAATAAAATGATCCTAACAATCCAGTTAGGGGAATTTTGGACATTGATTGTTATTCATTGCTTTTTCTTGGCTATTCCCTTTTGGGCTAAATACTTAACTGGTTAAAATGCGGGTAATATACACTCAAATTTTGGATTATGGTGGGTGGGTCCAATTGCAGGGGAAGGATCTTAACAGTCTCCTGAATAAACATTGAAATGGAAACGTGTGTTCTTCTGTAACCAATCATTTTTGTCATGTTCAATTTTTATTAGTGATTATGCAAGTCGTCCTTTTTTTTAAAATGTAGGTCTGAAACCCAAAACAAGGTATTTTTATAGGTGTGGAGATCCTTCTATACCAGCAATGAGCAGTATTCTTTCTTTCAAGACCATGCCTGTTTCGAATCCTTGGAGTTACCCGAAACGGATCGCTGTGGTTGGAGATCTTGGTCTTACATACAACACTACTTCCACAATTGATCATTTGAGAAGTAACAACCCAAGTCTGATTTTGTTAGCTGGTGATGTAACTTACGCGAATCTGTATTTGACAAATGGAACGGGATCTGACTGCTATTCCTGTGCGTTTCCTGATACCCCCATACATGAGACTTACCAGCCTCGTTGGGATTACTGGGGAAGGTGAAAATTCCAGCCCTTTTTTATTTTTTCAATCAATTACTCGATTTTTTTTGTCATTTCAGGAGGCTGTTCTTCTCTGATAAAATGAATCTCAACATGTGGTTCTGCCTGTTAAAAAAACAACACCAGTTCTTTAGAAAATATTGCATGTAGCACGTGAATCAGTAGACATCATCATTCATCACATTATTGGGAAAAAAACAGAACTGTTCCATTCATCTATTTTAAGTTTTATACTACTAGTTAGTTCAGTATTTGGGCTTATTACATAACCCATATCTGACACTTCATTTCTTATGCACAATATACAGATTGATGAATTCTGTTGCCTTTTGGTGGGAACAATGTTACTGTATGGTACTCTCTTTTTACATTTATTTGATATTTGTGTTTCAGGTTTATGGAGCCTTTGATCTCAGAAGTTCCGATCATGGTGGTAGAAGGAAACCATGAGAAAGAGGAGCAGGCCAAGGACCGGACTTTTGTAGCCTACAGCTCTAGATTGGCATTCCCGGCTGAAGAAAGTGGGTCTTTGTCGACATTGTATTATTCCTTCAATGCAGGGGGTGTACATTTTCTCATGATTGGTGCTTACACTAATTTTCAGGCATTAGGTATACTCATGCATAGCCTCTTTAGTTTGATAATGAGTTAAAAATGCATGTTTTACCAAATTTTTTTACTGTAAGAGTCATTAAAGAAAGAAAATAAAAATAACTCTTTGGACTAGTTCAAATCATATGAAGGCTAAGTTTTAATCCAGTGGTCTATATTGATCTATGGGTTCAGGTGCAAATTGTACTCATCTTGTATATAATCATATGTCACAGTTGCTTTGCTTGTATATCATCCATCCCTTTCTCTAACTGATTTCATCATGTAATGGACATTTTCATGGATGGCCTGATAGCGTGGTTTACTTTGTCGCAGGCTAGATACATGATGCAACAAATTAGACAGGAAGAAGTTAGTTTCAGTGACCGGTTATTTTGCCACCAAACTGATACTATACATCTTCTAATTTTAGGGGATCAATACAAGTGGCTGGAGAGAGACTTGGCCAATGTAGACAGATCAGTGACTCCATGGCTGGTGGCTCTTTGGCATCCACCTTGGTATAGCACCTACAAAGCCCATTACAAAGAAGCAGAGTGTATGCGGTTGGAAATGGAGGAGTTGCTGTACTCTTATGGCGTCGACTTAGTCTTTAATGGACATGTAGTGTTCTCTACTCTATTGTTTCTATTACTGAGATGACCACTTGACTGGATTAGTTTTCGGCCTAGAGGTGAGCTGCAGTGCCACTTCTTGAAGATAGTTGGCACCTCTTGTGCTAGGGATCCTCAACACTCTCATCTCTTGTATTTAACCAAGCAAAGATTGAATCAGCCCAAGACTAGTCTGAAATTAAACCATCATCTTTTTTCTGGTCGAGTTACTAGAGACACCATTTCACTGAACTTGTTCAGAGTGCTCAATCGCAATACTGAATTATCTCCAAATCTAAAATAAAGGACTCAACAAATAGAAGAGAAAATGCTAAGGGACGGTATGGATTTCTTGAGAATGGAATGGCTTGGACGGACTCATTGTTTTATTGACTCATTCATGACCATCACAATACATCCTTCTATTTTAGTTTGGAACAAGAACAAATTAGTGGTTGACATACATAAGCCTTATCTTCAGTCTCTGTATCCTGATTCAAAAAGAAAAAAATAATCTTCTGTCTTTGTATCCTTTCCATGTGGGACTATAGAAAAGGAGAGGAGAAGATAAACAGAGAAACTTGAGTAAAATAAAGTGCTTGTAAGGAATATGTTTCTATCATATAAAATAGAAACAAACGGAAAAAAAATGACCTTGTGTTGAAAGTACTTGAACACACTTAAAGGTACTGATTAACTTTTTTTTTTATTGCTTTGTTTTGTAATGTAGGTTGTGTTTGGAAAAATCCTCACCTTTTCTTAGATTGCTCCTTTGTAGGTGTCCAGTGGTACACTGATCAAATTATGATGACTATTTTGGTTTATGTTGTTTCACTTGGATGCTTTTTTAATGTAATCGAATGTATGATCAGTGAATAAATCTTTTCTTTGTTTGCCTATCTAATTTATCAGGTTCATGCTTACGAGCGATCGAACCGAGTTTATAACTATACATTGGACCCATGTGGGCCAGTCCATATTGTGGTCGGAGATGGTGGCAATCGGGAAAAGATGGCAGTTTCGCATGCAGATGATCCGGGCAACTGCCCAGAACCACTGGATACCATGGATCCTGACATGGGTGGTTCCTGCGCTCGCAATTTCTCGACAGGCCCTGCTGTGGGTAAGTTCTGCTGGGATGAACAGCCCAATTACAGTGCATTCAGAGAGAGCAGCTTTGGCCATGGAATTCTAGAGGTACTGACTGTCCCCACACACTTTGAAGGTTTTCTTTTAAATGGTTTTTGTTGGAGCTGAGACCTAACTGGATCCAACTGAGAGCAGAAACCATTTATGTCCATTGATTCTAGGCCCTGGACCCAAACCATTCAGAGATGGCAGTTTTTTTCCACCCAATTCTACTATCAAATTTTAATGCTAACAGTTGACAGATAGTGTTGTGCAGGTGGTGAATGAGACACATGCCTTGTGGACATGGCATAGGAATCAGGACTTGTATCACAGTCCAGGTGATCAGATTTACATAGTGAGGGAGCCCAACAAGTGCCCAACCCAACCCAATGTGAATAGTCCTTTGAAATTGCATGCTTCGGCTTAATATGTGGCTCTCATAAAACATATTGTTGTATATCCTAGAAACTAATTACTAGGCACTTGTTCTTGTCATAGAAAACAATGTAATTTACTTACCACCACTCAGATGCTCAAACAAAATATCATGAACAGAACAAGGATGGATCCCCAAAACTGTAGGAATAAAAAGGGAATGGCCCAGGAGTGGGTTTGTAATATGGGGATGGAAAGGGTCCAAGGTGTGGGTTTTTAATATTGTGGGTTTCCGGTATGGGGATGGAAAGTATAAAAGAGCTTGTATACTTGAATTGATATGATATACTTTCAAAGGATGTCAGCATGTTATGTTATGATATATTTTCTAATGCATGCAATCTCTCTCTCTCTCTCTCTCTCTCTCTCTCTCTCTCTCTCTCTCTCTCTCTCATACAAAGGGGTAAAATTTGGGACTGGAAGGATGCTTATTCATGAGCAGCAGTTTAGATTTTCAATAGGTGGAGCCCTAATATAAAAATGGTTTATAAAAATGTGATCCGCGCCAACCACACCTATGATTAAGTCATTATGGGCCTTTGCCGAAAAGTGAATAAATAATGTGGCACATGACAGGTGATGTCCAATTTACATGATAGAATTACGGTGGGTCTTGCCCGTAAAGTGATAAAATTATGGGGGATCCCACCAGAGGATAAAAATATGTGCAGCCCCTCCATGATTGACTGGTGATGTCCATACATAAGGATGTAAATGGGTACCCGATTCTCCGATTATCCGGAGATTCTGACCTGTTAAAAACTGGGTCTGAGTCCTTATTTAGGCCCCAATAAGTAAATGGGTCCGGGTTTGGTTCCCCCTTGGTTCGGACCCGTGGACGCGAGACCCAACATGTTACCTCAATTTTTGAAAATCTATCCTAAAAACCATGTTCTTTTAATATGATTCTCTACCTAGACCTGGACCCGAATCCAGATCCGTCTCATATATGGTTCATGTTCCGGTTCCGGAGCCAAGAAACAGATTCTGAAACGGTTCCGGGTCCGGATCCAATTCCACATTCTCCTTAAAGGTTCCAATTCCGGGTCCACTATGGACCCGGACCGGAACCGACCCATTTACAACCTTACTATATCTACTAATGAAATCACAATGGGGCAACCCAAAGAAAGATATGAAACTCCATCCAAAAGGCATGCTTGTTAAGTGATGGAATTATAATGGCTCTCTAACCAAATAACTCAAGTCTACATGGCTCCATCTTAATGATAAGAATCATGGTGGGCCAACACATTCAAGTAAATGTTCATGGTAGCCGTGCCATACCACCATTACATTCATTATTTGGGTGAAAGGATCTTGCCTTGATGTTTTTTTTTTTTTAACCATTACCTTGATATTGATCATTAGGCATAACAATTACATCATTATATGGGTAGCAACTGTTGTGCTTCCGGCACAAGGTGTGTGGACTTTGGAGTGTGGCCCTGACCCAGGTTTAGTATATTTTATTATTATTTTAATTGTGATTAGTTTTTAAGCGGGATTAGGGGATGATTAGTTTGAGTTTTTAGTTAGATTAGAATTTTGAATAGCTTTAGCGAATTTTGGGCGCGTTGAGTCTGGTTTGATCGGGCCTGGGGGTGGCCCCATGTGGCGCGTGTTAGTTTAAGAATTTTATTTATTTGATTTTTAAAAAATATGAATTTTGATACTCTTGAATTTGTTATTTTGTTCCCAACAACTTTCATGTTTGTTCTGTTTGTATTCGAACTCCAGAAATTGCCTTTTTCGAGAAAAATGGGTAAATTCGTCTTTTTATACAAAATCTGTGCATAAATTTTGAAATTTGAAAACCATGAAGAAAATATACTTTTTGAAAATTAGATTTTTCGACAATCAACTTTGTCTTCTTCATTGATTTCATCCGGGACCCACAAAAGAGAGTTTTAAAGCCTCAAAGTTTTAGGACCATTGGGGCCCACAACTCACCTTATTTCATAACCCAACTCACGTTGAACCTCCTTCTCTTCTTCATTTTCCTGCAACAACCTGAAGAAGACTCTTTCTCTCCCTCCTTCTCTCATCTACATGTCCATGAAATCAAGCCCAAAGTGAAATTCTGATTTCACCCTCATCTTCCCCATTTCTTGAGTTTCACAAAGACACTGTTTTGGAAGGTTTTCTGCTGAAATCACTCTCTTCTTCAAGTCCATCTTCTTGGTTAGGACTCTTAAAGGTAAGCAATGGCTTCCCTCTTGAAATCTTGGGTTTTCTAGACCCTTTAGAATTGTTTTATCATGCATGCAAAGGGGTTCTTTGAGAGCTCCTTCTAATTTCAAATTTGGTGGGTTTTGTGTCTTTTTCATGGGGTTTTCTGTAGCTGGGAGCTGGCTGGGATTAGAGAGTGTATTTGAGACCCATCTTGACTTGAGGCAAGTGAATAATCAGGCCTTTGAATGCAAACAAATCTGCTCTTTGTTTCTCAAAAGTTTTGACTTGAAAGTTGTATTTCATTCTAATGATTTTATGTGACTATTTAAGGTGTGTTTCAGAATGTTATATGGCTGTGTTATAATCAATTTTCTGCAGGATTTGAGTATATAATAGCATGGAAATTTTATAGCAATGAATTGTTTTACAAGGCTAAATCCTGAATCTTTGAATTTCTGCATTCTTACTTATGTTGAATTTTGAAATATTAGTTGATAATGTATATGGTTTGGGATTGGATTTAATGGTGATAGATGTGGTTGAATAGAAGTATTTGACTAGAAGGAGATGTTGGAATAGTATAGGGAAGATGGAAATGAAAGGAGGAGAGATGGTATCAGAGATGTAGAAGTTCTGCACTGGCCGAAACAGCCAGTGAGCTGTTCGCTCGAGCGAACTTGGCGATCGCTCGAGCGAATAGGCCACTGCTTGATTGAAAAACATTGTAAAAACCTGTCCGCTCAAGCGAACTATGTGTCGGCTTAAGCGAATAAGTTTTCTGGAATGGCTTGCTCGAGCGAGCACGCATCCACTCGAACGAACTACGTGTCGGCTTGAGCTAATAAGTTTTCTGGAATGCCTCACTCGAGCGAGCACGCATCCGCTCAAGCGAACTTGGTACTGTCTGACGAAATTGAGAGGTAGAGGCTCGTTCGTTTGAGCGAACGTTTTGTTGGCTCGAGCGAAGGAAGTTTTGGGAGAGGGTCCGCTCGAGCGAACCTTCATCCGCTCGAGCGAACCTAGGCACAGTTTCAGGGTGTTTTTCCTGTGCCATGTTGATAATCAATTGAGGAATATTGTTTCTATAAGGCCTCATGGAAGTGAATGAGACATTCGAACTATATTATCATACGATATTCAGATGAGAAATGTAGATAAACCTCACTATGCACTTTGTGTCTCAAACATCGGATATCTTCAGAGGCACCAAATTATATTTCATAAACAGATGCTGTGACATTAAGTGTATAATGAGACAATCTTCGGGAGATTAATCAACCACAGTGTATCACTGCATATCCATGTTAGCAAATTTATCACATGTCGTCTTATAAATCATTTTGCAACAAAATTGATTGGTTTGTTACGTCTGAAATTATCGGTAAGATTACTCATATGAATTGTTTAACTCTGTCCGTTTGTATTTGTTCGGAGTAGTTCTTCTTATCGATTCTGAAATGTATTATTTTGATTTGATTTATTTCGATTCAGATTTTGGAAAGGCACCACTAAGCTTAGGTCACCTAGTTGGGCTGATCACCTGAATTTGGATCTTTAAAATTATCTGCCAACTGTGGTTTGGATTCTGTTTGTTTGCTCCTGTCATGGCAACGGTTCTGTTTTTCCGGTCCCACAAGTAGTGACAACGGTTTCTGTCTGTTTGTTCCGGCCATCTTATATGGCAACGGTTATTTGTCTGTGTGCTTTTGTTACTTCGGTAATAGGAGAATATAACTAAATGTGGGTTGCCAATATTTTGATTATTTGTCAGTTAGTTTGAGTTATTTAAAGTATGAAATTCTTTTATTTGTATAGAAATGGTTCTTTTGATTTACACTTTACATATGTTTCATTTCAATTGCCTTTTCATAATTCTAAACATGGTATTTATAAAACTTATATATCTTGTTTGTATTATTCACCTGCCAGACCGTCGTGTCTAATACTCTTTTGTTTGGTGTCAGATATCGAACCCGTAGCCCTTGATGCGGAATGTGCGGAGGAGGCAGTAAGGTCTTCGGTGGAGCACGAGTGGCAGCTAAATGATGTCATGTAAATGGCATGTTGGGTCTGGAACTTCGATAACATCTTTTGGGGAGTGACTTTTATCTCGGGAACTTTGTTTATGGCCTCTGTTGGCCTTGTTGGGTTGTATAACTTAATACACTTTCTTGATCCTCACAACTTTAACTTTAACTTAAGGCTATGCTCTTATGTATATATTCTTCTTTTGATACCAAACTAGTGCACTTATCTTATGCTATATGTGATTTTTATTTTGCTACATGCTTCCGCATATTATCATTTGATGTGAAATTGATTCATTGGTTGTGATGGATCGTTTGGAATCCTCACCGCGGAATTCTGTGGGAAAATAATTAGCACGTGCGGAAATAATTTTCTGGCCCGTCACGCCGTGTCCTCAGATTAAGGACCGAATTATCGGAGCCTCGGTCCGAAGGCGTGACAGGACCCTTCATAACTCCATCATTTGAATAGGTGTGGGCGCTCCTGCCAAGTCTTTGTTATTAAGATGGGCTGAAGCTTATAACATCATTGGATGGACGGATTGATAATGAATTCATCGTTTGATGGATGAGACCTGTCATAATTTCATCATTTCGGTGAAAACTGTTATATTTATTTTATCAATAGGACGAGTCCAAAAAATTATGTCATCAAGTGGTTGGGCCCATACTGTTGCCATTATTAGATGGATAGGGCCCACTATGACAATATCACATAAGTTGCCATCACCATGTAAATGTATCATTTGGATAGGTGGATGGACCATTAAAATCCATACTATGACAATATCACATAAAACTTTCTTTTTTTTCACAAGTCATTTATTTGCACTCATTTATATTCGTATATGACACACATGCGGGAACATAGATATATATATATATATATATATTTATATTTATATATATAATCATATTTGTTTGCACTCATTGTGTAAATAAGGTGCAGAAATAGTGTCCCCTCAAGTGGAAACTCCACGCTCCATCCTAGTGAATTGGTCAAGGGTTCAAACCATACATCATAAATCCAACCAGTTTTCCACACAGCATTGCCCAAACAAACAGTCCTATCATAAATCTTCATACGTCTGGATAAATTTGTGAAAAGCATCCAAAACACCCTAATCTATTGGTTGTTTTCTGCACTTTTCTGGGTCATTAATTAATGATCGGAACCATTCAATATTTTCATATTAATAGATCCTTTAACTATTTCTGAATTTTCAAAGAAAACATTATAAGTTGTTTATTTTATGATAGTATATAAGTTTTCAAATTTCTTTCAAATGGATCTTTTTTTGTTGGTCAACAATAATACTTCTTCCTCTGATAAATGACAAACACATAGTAGTCAATATCTTTTTAGACCTCATTTTAGACCAACCTTTAAAATGAAAAGTTTCAATTGATTCGGGATGTCGGCAAAAGTTTTTCGAATCATATTTCAAGGACATTTCACCCTTGTTTAAAATAATCATGAAGTCTCTCATTTCCTCTCATTCCCCCTTTTCATCTTCTTTCATCCACTGTCAACACCCTTTTGAGCAATGAAAGTGAGATTAGGTCATTTGATGGTGCTGGAATGGTAGGACAAGAAATGACTCTTCTTCATTTCCCTTTTAACCAATGAGATGTATTTAAGTCTTTGAAATTCATCTTTTAAACCCCAATGCCCCATTCAATAAAACGGATGCTTAATGGAGGGAGGAAGATAAAAGAGAGGGAATTGAGAGAAAATAAACCCCGTCCCCGATTTGATCGTCTTAATCCTCTAATTAGGTCATGATAACCCTTAACTCACAAACCCAAAGCACAAAAAAATTAAATTCCACACACACAAAAAGAAAAAAAAAATCCAATAATAAGATAATCCAATCAATATCAGATTTGGGCACTAAATTTGACCAGCTTAAAAATTCTTTAACATTAAAAAACTAATATCCACCAAACATCGATTACACAACTCATAGGCTTTGAGCTACAGGAGAGTTTACACGGCTTTTCTCTGGGCTCCGAGGGATTACTCCAGTACAAAGGGTTGAGAACCCTCCGATAATAAAAAGAATAAAAAATTAAAAAAGCGTGGGCACATTCCATCAAATAAAAATAAAAAACAAAACAACAACATCATAATAATCCCCCTCATCTATCAAAATTTAAAAAAAAAAACCCCGAAAGTACCAAGCCCAAACAAATTAATAAAAAAAAAAAGAAAGAGAGAGAGAGAAAGAAAGAAAAAATATTATTTTCAGTTTTCCACTCACCATAGTTAGAACTCAGAAGATATTGAGAATTTCCAAGATGTACCCATTGCATAGTGGACAATTCCCCCTACTTGCCCACAACTCCCGCGAGCACATCCTGCAAAACGTGTGCCCGCACGGAATAAACGCTGCTCCCTTGTGCCTTACCATGCACACGCAGCACACAAGTTCCTCCTCATTTTCCTCCTCCTCTCCTCTCTCCTCCTCCTCCTCTTCTTCTTCCTCTCCGTCGTCTTCTTCCCTCCGCAGCAACGACATCAACGACACGATCCCCGGCTCCTTCTCCCTCTCCTCCTCCTCCGGCCGCTGACTGCCTCCGAGATCCATCACAGACCCGCCGATCCTCGACTCATTTCGCGCCGAGCTCCTCGTTCGAGAAACCGCCGGCCTGGGAGATGAAGGGTCGCGGAAGTCGTCGGAGACCGGCACCGATTGGCCGTAGGAGTTCCACGCGTGGCCGGTGCGGCGGATCCGGAGCCGATCCGTGAAGGATTTCCAGTTGATCTTGTTGGCTCCGCCACCTCGTCCGCCTCCGGCGGGCGCGAAGACTCCGCTGTAGGCGAAGGCGGCGCTCGATTCCTCGTCTTGGATGATGTCGAAGAGCGTGCGGCTTGCAGAGGCGCTGTCGTCGTCGTCGTCGTCGTCGGAATATTCGTCTCTGGCTTCTCTTCCGAGGTTGCGATTGGGCGGAGGGTTTTTTATGACGGAGGCCTGGTGAGTAAGCATTCCCCTTCGTCTTCCTTCTTCCATTTTTTCACTTCTCCTTCTCCTTTTCGAGGAATTTGGATTTTCCAAGGAATGTGGATTCCGAGGAATTTGGAAATTGAAGGAAAGTTTTTTCCGTTGTTTGGGTTTGGATGGTGTTTTGGTGTTTGTTTTCTTTCTGTTAATGTGTGAGTCTGGTTTTTTAAAATGGTGGGAAATGGTGGGAATTTGAAAAGGGTAGGGGAAATGATTGAGTAAAGGAAAGGGAGAGATGGCCGCTAATGGTGGTGGAGAGGGATTGTGGAGAAAATGGTTAAAAACCAGCATGTGAGCGAGTCTTTTGGAACTTTTCTATTTTTAAACATGAAGGATTTCATGTTGATTGCATTTTCTGGACAACGGCTCAAGAGAAAGATGGATCATGGAATACAAATTGGTTTCAAAGAATTGGGCTCCTTATAGGGGTTAAAATCAGTGGAACTCAAGGTAGGGTCCGTATATTAAAAATCCGAAGCATTCAAAATAAGAGAGCCTTCCCTACGGTTTTGTGGGTATTCTAAAATTTCACATTTATTGAGTTTGTTTTAGGGTTGTTGAATAAATTAAGATTGACGTGAAATTTGAGGATATTTGTGTTTAGAGGACATTTATTTTGAGCAGTTTAGATTTGATTATGAGTTTACAGATCCAGTACTTTTTGCTGATAGGAATCATTTATCAAGAGGGTGAGCTTAACAAAATGTGTCTGTACATGAGTGTGGGCAGTGTAAGGCTTTTATTCATAGGGCTCCTTATTGAGATTTGCATGTGAAAATCCAGACTGTTAAAAAGTGAATAGCTCTTGGAAATTTTGAATTTCATGGGGGGCAGGGGTGGGGCGGCGCGGTAGGCTCCAAGTGAATAGTTCACATGTAGGTACTACCAATGACCAATTTGATAAAGGGCCGGTAGGTTCCAAATGAATAGTTCACATGTAGGTACCACCAATGATCTGGACTCATTTATACATAAAGTGACTTAGTGATCAGAGAACATATGAGTTGGTAGAAATGTTCAGGTGTGTTCTTTTTTAAATTTATAGGGTCCACTTTTGCATGATTAAAATCACTCATGTTATTCCTAAAATGCAAAAAAGCCCAATTTGTATCAATATTAGGTTGTGTAATTTCCTTCTCCGGCTAGAGGGAGTTTCTGGACCTTAATGGATTTCATGGACGGGCTCATGATGAAGGCACCGATGTATTTTTCCTGCCTCAGCCTTCGGGGACGGTTGTGTTAGGATTTTGCCATCTGGTAAACATTCTCGATTTATTATTTTTTTTGAGCCGATTTTCTGTACTTTGTGTAGCATATGTGAAGAGAAAAAATTTTGAACTAATCTTCCTCTAGTCCATAAAAGACCTTTTCTTATGGGTAGTGCGAGGGGAAATACGCTCGCACTAAATATTTTGGATGAAAGTATATAGCCACAGCATTTTACAAATAAATTCTTACTCCAAAAATACATGAAACTCTTTTATTAGACCAAATAAAATTTCCCTATATTAAAAAATGTAACAATGTTTTTCATATATAATCAATTCAATAGTGCTTAGAGTTCTGATTGAAGTAAGATTTACACCATAGGTTAACAAGATCAACTCACTAGATTTGTCACTCTTGCGGCTTTTCTTGTGGAAAAGCATTGGCACCAAACTGTAATTAATAGGGTGTTCAAGTCCTATGTTGGACAATCAAAGGCTAATCCAAATCTAACACATCTAATTATCAGGCCAAATGTTTGGGCCCAGCTAACCCATGGCTTAAAGCACATCTTAGGCTTTTCCCATTTCCTATGTATACCTCAATGTGCTTGACATGTTGGGCCAGGCTGTGCCTTCAAGCACGCGGACGCCGAAGTCCGGCTCATTAAAGTATCGGTCCAGAAAATGAGGCTTAGATCCAAATTTCTATTCATTTGAAGAGATTTTGGTAGAGACGCACAAACACACTCAACATTCAATTAATACCATCAAGGAAATTGAATTGACCCTCCTTAAAAGGGGTTTTTGTAGAACAAAAAAGCACAGGGACAAATCCTAGGAAAATTTTATTAGTCTCTTGAAGGGAATTAGATAGAATGTCATGCATGTGAATCTCAAAGTTTCATGATCCAATCAACACCTGAACCATCCAACACCCTCCATCAAGGGCTCTGAGGCATCTTGCCCTTGCTAGAGAAGTAGTACCAAATCATTCCAAGAAGAATCACAGGCAAAAGGGGCCTAAGGAATTGTAACAAGCTGGTGATTGGTGAAGAAGCCTTCTTGTCCTTGGTCCTTAGACTTTGTGGGTACCCACCAACAAGGAATGGATCTGAGCCCTCCAAAACCCCAATCGAGTAATTGTTCATGATGGATCTGGCTGCTGTACCATGGCCCACATCCTCAAAGGCATCGCTTGCATCTCCATCAGCTAAGAAATCACTGGCAAGGATTAGAAAGAAAGGGAAAAAAAATACCCCCCACAAATTGTCTTTGATTGTATATTTTTTATCTTCAAATAATGCTTTATTTTTTTCCATTAAAATACATGGGGATTAGGGCTGGCATGGGCCACCCCAAGCTGTGGGCTGCATTAGGTTGTGTTTTTGCATTAGGTTGTGTTTTTAGGCCCATGGTTGAAGTGGGCCTACCAAATTAGTAATTCGGGTTTAGGTTGACATTTCACACCTATTAATAAATGGCTCAGGCTTAGGTTGAGATTTCTTTATCGTGTATCTACTAAAATTTCAGCCTTGCTCTAATGGATGATTCTAGACTTCAAATGATGATCCATTTCATGGCCATGTATCAAATGGATTAGAAATGTCTAATGAAGATGAATTTTAATAATGTTGAATTGGCTGCTCCTGCCTTCATTACTCATTATGATAAATGCTAAATGAGATTATGGGCAACCTTTAACTCAAGCTGCATGCCAATTAAATTACTATTTGTTGGATTGATCATGCATAAAAGAATCAATAAAGAAACACAAACTTGAAAATGTGTAGTACACTTTCAATCTAATGAGTTTTTTCCTGTTTCTTGTTTGGACCCAAGAGAACCCAAACCATGGGAAGGAGAGCCCGCATACCCAAGGATTAACGCCATGGTGTGTAAACCATTATGGATAAGGAGTGGTGAAGTTTTACTTTATGTTCTTCCAGCCATTATAAGGCTATTATTTAGATGATTGAACATTTTAACTAATATAAACCATTGATAATTCTCCATGGAGAAGCTCTGATTCTTTAAATCTCTCCATTTTCTGTGTAACTTCAACCACCCCCACCCCTTTGGGGTCTTCAACACAACCAATTGACCCAAGAATTTGAACTCACCCGACTGAGCCTCACAAAAGATATAATCATCATCATATATTCACAACCCTTAAAAGAATTGATTAAGTTTTTCTACCTGATGCATCTACCAGCACCTTATCTCCTCCAGGATGTTCGTCCAAGAACTTAGAAACATCATAAACCTGAAAAAAAGAAAAAATGGAATAAAAATATTTAATGAAAACCCTAAAAAACATGAGATCTAAGAAGGCAAGTAGATATATATATATCCATTATATATATATAAAAAGAAAAAGTCCTGTGCATCTTGCTTGTGTGAGCATTTGCAGGTCTCATCTGAGACTAAATTACAAGCCCCAATGTTTTTGCTTGTGACTCCCCGGAGGGGAAGAGAAGGAAAACTGAGTAAAAAATATACATTCGTTTCACTGACACCATGTAAAAAAAATTTTATTGAAATTTGTGCCATACTTTTATGTAATTTGGAAAGTACTTTTTCATTGAAATACATATGGCCTAACTTAATTGAGAATCCTTTTTTTTTTTTTTTTCGTTTCTAAATTACATATATAAATTTTTGTAAATGACTCAATGATTTTGTAACCTTTGAACCTTTTTTTTTCTAGAAAGATGAGTGGTACACAACTTGCAATACAACATGCCAGCCAAGGGATGGATCAACTTCTGAGAGATGAGATACCCTTGCCACCGGGGTGTTCCAAGCTTCTCGAGCTTCGTCTTTAACACTCTTTTCTAACAGAAATTTTCCACCTTTGAGCATACTTATTAATGTGGTCTAGCTCATGAGGTCACTTGGATGCATTCCTCTCAATAGAAATAGGGCAGCTGGAAAGATATCTTAATGGATAAGAGTAGAAAGACACAAGGGCTAATCCACGGTGATTCTACCATTAAGACATTCCAATTAAGGTGGGCACATTAGAAGTACTTGCACTGTACTTCCATGCTCTATTCTTATAGAGGATCATTTTTAGTCATACATATATAAATATATACACATTTGCATATAGGGGAGAGAGAGAGAGAGAGAGAGATACCTTGCCATGTATGATCAACCAGCAATCATTCTTGGAGGAGTGGAGGGAGACCTCAGAGAGGGAGAAAACCTTTTGTTTCTCCATGGATTAACTTAGAAAGGGAGAAGCTTAACAAACAAACAAAAAAAAGTTGGAAAGGGAGAAGTAGTACAGGTCCTATAAATAAAGAGCTTTCTATCTTGATATATAAATATATTTCTTTTGTACTCGTTTGTCATGATCCCCACCAACTCTTATTGGTTCCTTGTAGAATAGTGCTATTGCTATCACTTGTGAAATTTCTCTATCTCATAAGGATTTGATAAAATAAACCGCGTAAGTTTGATAGTTTTTTTTTTTTTTTGGTAGAATAGTTTGATAGTTGATCTGTTGATTTGGCTGTATTGTTTACCAATCCCCTAGTAGGGTTCAAGGTTCACTGATGATCTAATTTGTTGATATGGTGGGACTCACTTCAGATAATTCATCTACTAGTAATCTTTCAGATGGGGACATTATTATATCCCTCCATTGGATGACCCACATCCAATGGCCATGAAATGCACCATCAAGAGTCAAGCAGCTTTTATGATCAAAGAAAGAAAAAGGATTTGTAAGATTAGTCATCTATAAAAAGGAAAAGAAATGCCATTTTCTTCCAATACCTAGCCCATTCACACTAGTGAGTGTGATATGTCAGTCAACAAAATTGAAAAAAAGAATTAATCATAGGTTTAAGCATCATGCATATCTTTGAATCCATGCATCAATTTGATTAATTAGTTATGTTGATTATCTGTTATACTGACGATACAAGCATGAATTAGGTATCACATCATTACTCTTATCAATTTCTTAAATAATTTCATGTTGGCTTATATTCAAACGAGGGGCTGTTGCCAACCAATCCAAACCAAACCTGACCCTGGAAATCCAAGTTCGGGTTCACCCGCTGCAAGAGAATGTGTTGGGTTAGAGTCGAGCCGACCTCAAAGAGCATTGGGTATATACTAGCAAACAATGCCCGTGCTGACTACATGCAAGAAACTAATGGCATCAGGTATCTATGGACACAAATCAATCCATCTCTTAACAATGGTTTAGATAACAACATATTGCCATCACTTAAAACAAGGTGGAAAGGATGGATATATGGCTCTCATACAAACATGCATCTCTCAAGGCTCATATATCACTGGACCATACAATGACAGATTGAGATAAAAAGACATACAATGCCAATCACGCGACTACTTAAAACTTCTTGGGTCGAGGCACATGAGGGCCTGCCTACCTACCATCTAATAAACAACAAATCTTCTTCTTTAATAGCATTCTTATGAAATTATTAGTAGTTACTCTCTTCTTTGGTAGTATCGATGCTTATTGTGTTGATCTTGGAAGCTCCAAATTTTATTTTCATCTCTCTTTTATCATGAAACATTGTCATTACAAACCATTTTTTTTTTTTTTAATTTAATTCCATCAATTTGGAGGTGTTCATTCGTTGTCAATCTGACCATCCAAGTTTTGGGTCCCATTCTGGATAGGTCTCAGCTGCAAATCATGCTAGCTATACAATATAATTAAACCCATCATAAGTTGTGCAAGTGATGATGTGGGCTACTTCTTTCCATGCATTTCATGGTCAACAAACCAATGGTGAGAATTATTCTCCAAAAGAGAATTAGATGGTGAAGATTGCCCAAAACCGGAACCTACCTTGAACCCAATTGAAGGATAAGCCTATAAATCCATTATCACCTTCAACCCGAAAAACCTACTACCAAACCCATCTCTAATAGGAGAGGGACGGAACGAGAACGTCCCACATGTGAGTCAATAAAACGAGTTTGAGAACTAGGCCACTGTCAATGAGGCCCATGGAGCAGTAATTGAGGCCCCTCATTTTGTTGGTCCCACACTTATTCATCTAATTCTGGCGAATTATGGATATAATAGTAAGAATGGAAAAGGAATGATCCATCCTGACCACATGATGGGCCACCAATCTGAGAGTTTCAGCTACTAACAACTTGAAGGTGGTTAGGGAGGAATTCCATTGCCCAAATTATGGCTGCCAATGTTTGGGCCTAGCATCCTTGAACTGAACTTCTATTGGTTGGGATAAATTTTTTTCCCAAGAGCTATAGCAAAATGGCTACATTAAAGAAAGAGAAATGGCTACACATCAGACAATTAACAACACATCACAACAGCACAGAGACCCACAACCAAAACAACCCAATGCAAAGAAAAAACAAATACAAAATTAATGGGGGGGGGGGTTAGACTTGTTCAAAACTCAGGCCAGTGGCCTGTGACAGTTTTTAAAAATAGAAAATTGGGCCATCAGACCTTTTGAAAATTACACTCTCTCAAGTCTTTTTTTTTTTTTTTTTTTTTTCAAATTGCTTTCATAATGGATTCTTACACCTTATATTCTTTGCAAATATAGTAGAGAATTTTTTTTTTTTTTTTTTTTGGTGGGGAAGATGGTATTCTATTCATTAATCATTGGAGAAAGATATAGCATGATTACTAATATAGGCATCAGGCCTTTACACAGCCCCGCCCTGCTAGATTATGTGCTTCACTATTAATGTTTCTACTAATCACTGTAAAGTGCACTCTAGTAAAGACATCTTTTTTTCCTAGAATCTTCTGTAACGGAGCATAAATTTCCTAACGGAAAGGATATTGAGATTTTGTTATTGAATCAATAGCAATCTTGGAGTCACTAAAGAAACCTACTTTTCTCCACCCATACCGAATTGCCAAATCCAAAGTTTCTTCGATAGTCAAAATATTTGCCATGATAGCGGAATCTCCTTCAATTCTTTTCTAAAATTGCTTGAGGCTGTTTTGAGTGGGTCCCATTAGAGGTGGCAAATGGATCGAGTTGGGCTGATGGATCTACAGGCGGAGGCCGTCTCGGTTGACCGAAATTCCAACTATCCAAAAATAGCTAATTTTTTTTGTCAATCACAAACATATAGTCGGTTGACCGAGTACACTGGTCTGACAGCCGAAAATCAAAGATCTTGGTGCAGTTCGGTACATAAATAAGAGTAAAGAGCAGGTACAAAAGCTAGCCATCTGACAGGCCGGAAAAATACAATGCGGCCTGATGTACGTACCATCTCCTCCAGCAAAAACAGCATATGTATCTAACCTGTTCATTCAGTGGGTCAAACTGAACCATCTGCACCTGACATGTTCAACCCAGCTGGATCTATCTTAATTCTTAACCCGTTTAAAATGGCTGTCTTTGAAGATCTTTTCTAAGGGACATTTTACCAGACATCTCATTTTCTCTGTTAGAAGAGGAGCAAAAAAGGATCTAATCCTCATTCCACAAATGTCTGAAGCAGTATTTCAATGAAATTGCACTCAGAAGCTTGACCATACCCTAAAAAATTTCCTTGATTATACACACTAAAAATCATTATTTTTAAAAGAAAAAAAAACTAGCCTGGGCTTGTGATCAAGGTGGAGCCTGGCAAAAATCGACTCGAACCACAAACTGCTAATGCTTTTATATGATAAACCAAAAATTAAAAAAAAATTAAAAAAAAAAAAAAAAAAGAATACCTCATTCGTTGAATATTGGCCTACAGAATGTTTTCGATTGTCTACATATGTGGCAGAAGTGGTCCTTATTTATTACTAGAGCTCTGGGCCCAGGACTGAACCTTAGGCCCATCAATAGGATCGGGACCAAGTAGTGCTCTTGATAACCTAACACTCCAGCGTAATTTCATCTATTAGAGACTCACAGAAAAAAGCAGTCTTTATCCATTTGAGTGCTGCCAAGATGTGCTTATGAATGACTATTTAGTAGGGTAGGGATGAAAACAGGGGTGCTCAAGGTCAGGGCTGGGCCGGGGTGAGGCACATCCAGGCCCTGCTCTACTATAGAAATACAGGCCCACATCCAGCCCAAGCGCACACTGGCCGAAAGTATTTGGCCTGAACCCGGCCGGCTTCAAATAAGCCAGGCCCAAGTCCGCCTGTTTAGCCAATCATGCCATGCCAGGCTTTTTCGGGCTTCTAACACTTAGTTTGGGCAAAGCAATCACTAAATTACAAGCACTACTTAATGTGCCGGGCCATTTTTTTAATACCTTAATCCAGGTCTGATCCAATATTAAATGGGCCCAAATTTATATTGAGGCCCAACCCTAATAATAATACCTAAGGCCCCAAACCTGGGCCATGAGCAACCCTACAAATACTAGGACCAAATTTTAAAAATTGGGCCATTCAAAGTTTGTTCCTAGGTTTGTCTCCACTCCATGGAATTGGGTCAGAGTTTGGAATTTGGATCAAGATATACCATTAGATGCTACGACTAACATATTAGATACCATTTTTTCCTATACCCTGTATGTACATTAAGCACATGCAGTGTGTCACAGAAGTAGATATATGTGTATTTTGGTTGGGATTTGGGACCAGATACAGGCTCTTAATTTGGGTCTAGGTCTAGGTCAGGGTCTTTCATTTAAATTCATTAACAAAGCATGGGTCAATTAATCTCGACCCAAGTCATAGGGGTTCCAATTTGGGCTTCGGTACACTGAATCTATGAACATGACTTGTAAATGTGGGCCAAATCTTCTACTAATAGGAGCATCGAAGAGAAATGGGGCCATTAAAAAAATAATGATAAAATTGAAATTTCCTTAATTAAAGGTGCTCGTTGACAAGTCCGCACTTGGACCCATTGATACAAAAGTGTCTCGTGCGAGCAGACTAGATAGTAGCTTGTGGAGCCCATTTAAATATATATCTATCGATCATGGCCGAAAAAATTTGCCGATACCAAATCGATAATTTGATATTTATCAATTTCGGTATCGTATTGCCAGAATTTCTATAAATTATCAACGGAAATATGGATATGGAAAAGTCCCTTCTTAGACGAGGGATAGTTAAAAACATAGTGAGCAAGGCCTAATCTAAGTAAAAATTGGACTTAATGTCAGATCATGAGATGACCAAAGGTCCAAATGGGCGAGACTAACCAAAGGTTTGCCCAAGTAGAACCATCAAAAATCTCATCTTCCTTTTTACATCCAAAGCACAAGCAGCACTTTATCCACACACTCTCTCTCTCTCTCTCTCTCCTGTGGGGGAAACAGAGAGAGAGAGAAGTAGAAAGCCTTTCAGTTTCTCCTCAACAACTACATATCTCAAAGCCTTTTCCAGGTACTCTCTCTCTCTCTCTCTCTCTCTCTCTCTCTCTCTCTCTCTCTCTCTCTGTTTAAACAATAGTAGCAGAGTTCAAGCTCATATTTTCCCCACCTTTTCTCCAAACAAGTCACTGGGGTTTAGATTCTTATCTTTTTCAGTCGAGAGCAAACATCAAGCTCATATTTTTTTTCTCAAAATGGAAAGTTTAGATTTTTATTTTCGATAGGTAGCTGCATAAAAATGGTTATCTAACTCTTGGGGTGTCTGAATCTGCTTTCCCCATGAATTGGGGGAAATGGTTTCACGTCAGAAAACGAATGAGTGTGGAAAAGGGTAACTGGGAACAAAGGAAAATCAATCATTCTCCCCCAGAATCCAATTTTTAATTTTTATTATTTTTTCCGTGGAAAATGGACCAACAGAACATGCCCTAAGAGTTGAGATTTGAGAGAGCTAGATTCCTGAAACTGTTCAAGTTTGTTCCTTTTTTTTTTTTAATCTGGGTTGGATTATTAGATTTTTTGTGTTTCTATGAACAGGGTTTTACTAGCACTGATTAGATTTAAGTGAGAGAAAAAGCACATAAACCCCTTTACTCTATCTGTGTTTCTATTCCCTCCAATATACTTTAAGAAATAATGCATTATATTGATGGGTGGTTTTCTTTTGCTTAATCTCAGATTTATTCTGATTCATGGTTTCTATATTTCTTTCAGCTATTGGGTTATAAGTTTATAACTTAATTTGCAAAATGGAAGGGGTTTTGAACACATTTACAGCGCATAGATGCTTGCAGCCTCTGAATTTTTCAACAAAAACTGCTCATAAGCACTCAGTGCTAGAAATTGGAACTGGAATTCCAAATCATGGTTTCAGCACTAGAATCCCGAGGATATATCGAAAGATTACTGATAGGAGGAATGGGACTTTTTCAGTGGGCGCGAAAAGCGTCGGTGACCAAGAAGGGCTTGATATGGGGTGGGAAGCAGAGTTTTTGGGGGAGATCAATCCATTGGGTTTCCAAACCCAAAAGAAAAGGACCCGAAAAAATTCAAGATTGCTTGAGGATACAGAGGGGATGGACTGGTGCGTTAAAGCAAGAAGAATTGCGCTGAAATCAATTGAGGCACGAGGTTTGACTCGTACCATGGAAGATCTGGTAACTGTTAATAAGAAGAAGAAAAAGGTACATAAGAAGACAAAGAATTTAAAGAAGCCAAAATCCAAAGACAGGGATGATGATTTTGAGGAAAACGATGAAGAGGATATGGCCTCTACTAGCGTTAGTGACCAACAAAAGGAAGTTAATTTGATGGGAGATCGTATATTTGAAGAAGAGGAAACAAGGGATGCTTTCATACAGAAACTTTCCCAACATTCAGGACCCTCTGATAGGAAGAAGGAGATCACCTTGAACAGAGCAATGGTAGATGCGCTGACGGCAGATGAAGTTCTAGAGGTGGTTGCTGAGATGATCTTGGCCGTGGGAAAAGGGTTGAGCCCTTCTCCTCTGACTCCCTTGAACATTGCCACTGCCCTCCATAGAATAGCCAAAAATATGGAGAAAGTGTCTATGATGAGAGGTCATCGTTTAGCAGTTGCCCGTCAAAGAGAAATGTCAATGCTTGTGGGAATTGCCATGGCATCTTTGCCCGAGTGCTCTCCTCAGGGGATATCAAATATTGCTTGGGCGTTATCCAAGATTGGTGGTGAGCTTCTTTACTTGTCAGAGATGGATAGAATTGCTGAGGTGGCCATCACTAAAGTAGGGCAATTTAACCCTCAAAATGTTGCTAACATTGCAGGCGCATTTGCTGTGATGCAGCACACTGCCCCTGATCTCTTTTTGGAACTATCAAAAAGGGCATCCGAAATAATTCAGGATTTTCAGGAGCAAGAGCTCACTCAAGTCTTGTGGGCATTTGCATCTCTATATGAATCTGCACAACCCTTACTCGATAAGCTTGACGATGCTTTCAAGGATGTGGGCAATGTCGCATGCTGTGTAGACACATCCGTGCCAATAACTTCACTGGAGTGCCCATCTGATGATCCTGACCTTTCATGGCATGAAGAAATAGATATAGAAAACATAGAAGATCTTCTTGCAGGTGTGTCTTTGGACACTCCGATATTTAATTTCAAAAGAGATCAGCTTGGTAGCATAGCCTGGTCTTATGCTGTTCTCGGGCAATTGGACCGTCCTTTCTTCTCCCATGTATGGACAACTTTGAGCCGTTTTGAGGAGCAAAGGATCTCAGCAATGTATAGGGAAGACATCATGTTTGCTTCGCAGGTTTATCTAACAAACCAGTGCCTGAAACTTGAATACCCACATCTAGGGCTAACACTTAAGAGTGATCTTGATGAAAAAATTGCACGTGCCGGAAAAACAAAGAAGTTTAATCAGAAGGTCACTTCTTCTTTCCAAAAGGAGGTGGCACGCCTTCTTGTTAGTACAGGCCTTGAGTGGGTCAGAGAATATGCAGTTGATGGATACACCGTGGATGCAGTGTTGATTGACAGAAAGCTTGCTTTAGAGATTGACGGACCAACTCATTTCTCGAGGAATTCAGGTGACTATCTAACTTTTAAGCTGTAACACTGTTAGAATGCATTAGCATTTTGCTAGATCCTATGTCATTCATTTCACGAACAATTAACAACTTGCATATGCTGCTCTACAGGGACCCCTTTAGGCCACACAATGCTGAAACGCCGCTACATTACCTCTGCTGGTTGGAAACTGGTGTCTTTATCGCTTCAAGAGGTTGGTTCTTGCATCTAGATAGTTGAACAATTTTTTTATTGGCAATTTCTATCAATTCTTTAACATCTCCTGACTCATAATTGGTTAAGTTGTCAATTTGTTCCGGCTTCAAGTACGGAATCAAGATTTCATTTTCTGTTTTTTTTTCCCCTTTTTGACGTGACTTGAACCTGCAGCTTCATGGATCCAATGTGCACCTTCCAACTGTGAAGAAGGCTCTTTTGCATCTGAAATCTAACTAAATCATTGGAATATTTTAGTACTTGATTATATAGAATTAGATTTGTACATAATTTTCTTGTTGGTGCTATTTTTCATATTATTTTATTTAAAGTGAAAAGATTATTTGAATCTTATGCTAAATCCATGAACCCTATGCCCTGGAATTTGCCTAGCCAGACACCTATTGGCTTTGTACACACATACCTTTACTCATCCAACTTAGCTATTTAGTCAGGGACATGGTTTACGTTATGCTTCATTTGTATCTACATGATGAAATTCATTTGTTAATAAATTAAACGCTATGATTACATTTAGGGATTAAGCTATAAGAGAGGAAATAAATTCAATGTATTGTCATTCGACCAAGGGAGTACTGGAGTTTGAATGAATACAGCAGTCCATTGAGGTTGTTCCTGTATGAAACCTCTTTTATCAAGTTTCTGGGTAGAACTTTGGTCATTAGGCTTTTTACATATTAATTTTCTCTCTTGGCTTCTCACTGCCATCATCTTGTCCTTTGTTTCTTCTTTCTGCTGTTATTTTGCGCCAAGACTATTGCTGAAGGGTGTGTCATTTGAGAGGTTGAAATACTGAGACAGTTAATTCAAATCAAGGCTGCTGTTGATTACTGAATGCATGGCAAAATTTGGGCTGATTGCTACAGATTTCTGTTCTGTGATACTTATTATTATTATTATTATTATATTATTATTATTATTAAGGTTTAAAAAATCGGACTCGGGACCAAGTCGGGCCGTGTCCCAATTTCAAATAAAATGGTTGGAGGCTCGAGTCCTATGATCGCATGGCCAAGGCGGCCAAGTCACATGATTTCGAGTCCAAGTCTCATAGGGCCCGACTCGGTATGTGCTGAGTTTGAGTCGACTTGGACTCGGTCGATTTTTTAAACCACCACCACCACCATCATCATTATTTGAACCTACAACCTTAAGGTTGCAATAGTGAGCACCATCCACTGTGCACAGGCTCATTGTAAAAACAAATTTTAAAATTTTAAATCCTGTCCTGTAATACTTAATTAGTAGAATTTCATACCTGTCAATTTGCAGAGTCCTACATTAATGTTAATTTTCATATTCTCTATTTAGACAAGAGCTTAAACTCACGGCAGGGACAAGGGATAGATGATAGATCCTGTTCCTTACATCAAATGTAACACTCTGTTAAAATAAATAAATAAATAAAGGTACCTGTTTGGACAAGAGCTTGTAGCACAGTTGGAAGGTGTTTTTTCAACCATAAGGTTGCAGGTTTAAATGATGTGCGGGTGCGCTCACACACACACACACACACACACACAGAGAGAGAGAGAGAGAGAGGGTAGCCTCAGATTCAGGAATGAAATCGAACAGGTTTTTTGTCCTTTTTCAGTTATTGACTAATGTGCACTGACTTGGCCTATTTTCTGGGACTGATCTGCTCATAAAACTTAGTTCTGATATTTTGGATCTTATTGACCCCCTGTTCATATTGATAACAGTTACTGTTGATACAAATAAAACCATACTGATACTGTCATGATATCCCGCTGTTCTAGAGTAGCTGGAATTTGGTGACAGTTTACTTTGGTACTGAAATATTCTGTTGATTGGTTAAAATACATTCCATTGATGGAAAATGATATACCTGAATCATGCAGTGAGACCTGGGGCTGAGTCAGTCTGAATCCACTAACATTTATATTAGAAGCAGCAGTGCATCCAGACCCCTTGACTGTATTCAGATTTGGGTCATCTTCACTGTCCGATGCGGAGAGTTTTTAACCTTATTTTTGTGGCCTTTGGATTAGATCATTCCTTTAATCTGTTTACATCAATGAATGCTAGTCCACAAAGTTTAACTGGAAAACTAAACATACATAGAAGTTATTAAGATAGCCGTTGAAATTGAGGGGACAATGAAAGTTTTAATGGTTAATCATATACTTTAGTTTCTCCTTTCGAATATTAATTTCACAACAGCTTCGTGGCATGAGTTGGGTTTTACTATTTCTTGATGCAAGAGATAATATCACCGATGTTTCTCATTGCCTCTGCAGCTATGATGCGTGGATACTTCAAAATGGTCCGAGTATCGTGTCGTATCTTATCCGATACTTCACTTTTTAAATGTAAAATGTGTCCCTACCATGGCCAAGGCGTGTCCGTATTGTATCCATGTCATATCTAGGCATCATAGCTCTGCAGTATGATTGCTTTTAGGAACATCGAGTCACAACAGTCCATGCGAATTATTTTACATTTCTAACTCTTCTCATTAAAACACAATTGACTTACTGAGTTTATTATCCTTGCAGTGGGAAGAACTTCAAGGCGGATTCGAGCAACTGGACTATTTAAGGAAAATTCTAGGGGACCATATAGGTGATGGTTATGTCTACAATGTAAATGATTCGGAAGTGACAAATGTTTGATTCAAGTAAAATTCAAATAAAAAATTATTGAGGGGATCTTGCTAAAGGCAGTGATGGCAGCACAGGTATTGAATTAGATTTATGTACTGTCAGTTTTCTAGCTGTCTTGTGGTAATTTTTACCTCACAGAGTGATCTATTTTCATTTGACAGTCAGAAATACATATTTTTTATATAAAAACAATAGCTAAAGCTTTTTCTAACACATCTTCAGTTGTTAATTATAAATGTAGCACTTGCACTAAAAAATAGCATTGTAATGTCCTAAACCTTCGGAAATATAATGTTTCATAACATCCCCAATTTGTATACATGAGGGGCCCATATTCTTTACTAGAAAAGCTGACAACACTGCGAGTGAATTTGAGTGGATTTCACAAAGGACTCTATAAAATGAAAATCTTGAATAGCAAGTTATGAATGGTGAAGTATTTGGCTGGAAAGAATGCAGTAAAGTCGTCTTCAAGGGTCCTCATCAAGGCTGCCTAGATATGTTTTCTCATGATCTAAGGCAAGCAACCAGAGGGCAGATGTTCTAGCAAAAGAGGGTATTTGAAGCTCGAGTTTATTCATTGACCTTGTAGCTAATATGATTATATAGTTTCTCCATTGCGAACTCTACCTCCGGTTGGTCCCTTTGATTTTGCCTTGCATTTTCTCTTCCCCTTTGTCAATAGAATAAGTTACCGATAAAAATAGAAGACCTTGAGCAGAATCTTATAAGAATGTTTTACTTTTTGCCTCTTGGTTTTTCCTGTAGGTTGCATGGTTATGCCTCACGCATGGCCACCTGTGCACAAGTACTTGGAAAATACTCTGAATTCCTTGTTAATGGTGAAAACACATGCATGATTGGTTGAAAAATGTCTTAACGTGGAACAAAAAAATGACCCAACACTTCTCGGACACAACCATACTATTAAGTGGTCTTTGGCAGCAGAATTTGAGCAAAGGGAATTTGTGGCCAAACAGGCCACCTTTTACTGTATCATCTACTCTTAACTGAGTGGTTGCATTTCTGAATCAAAATCAGCATTTTGTTTTAGTTTCTGTGGTGACCATAAATCTGATTTGTACCTGATCCATCTACATCCCTACAAATTGCATTGGGCCTATATCTAGAACTGGTTATCTGAAGATTGAAGCCCCAAAAAGAACTGGGAATGGACCACCTTGCAACTGACCAAAACCATTAAAATCCTCCTATTCTTGCTCAGGCCTTTGATGCCAGAGGCAATATGCAAAGCTGAGCTCAGATTACAAGCCTAGGTGGGGCCCATCACTCAAGTGATCGAAATCACCTCCCATAACAATCCTGACCGTCCAATTCATGGGCTTTTTTGCAATTATAGCTGCCCAATAATCAAGTTGAGTCAACTCAACTGAGTCAGGACGAGTCAAGTTTTTGAACTATGCTTACTCTTCACAGAAGGGTTGAATAATCTTTCCCACAAAGCTAGCATCTTCTTTCTGATTATTTGTGGTTGTCTGCTACCTACATAACTATGTGGACTTTTACCAAAAAAAAAAACTGTGGGCTCCTGTCATGCTGCATTGAAATGTGCAAGAGAAAGCATCTTTACTAAATTGGCTCAGATGGGTTACTCATTCAAGGTTCACCAAATCATATCTATTATGAGACCGGACCTAACCTTTTCCATTATGTGGCATAGATGATGATGTAGATATTATTCTCCCTTTTCTCCTATGGAGACTTATTTATGCCAATAATTCAATACAATAGGAATAAATAATGAAGAGATGGTTTTTGGAACCACCATAGAATCTATAAATTCCAACTTCTTCAACTTCTTTCTATTTGTGGAATTAGACTTTTAGAAAAAGCTCAATGTTTATCATCCATCGGTTAAGATTGATCAGTTAGTGGGTTCACCTAATGAGATAGCATCACAGGATTTGGTCCTTTTTAAATTGGATTCCTGATGGTCCCTTTTCAGTGGTCCTAACCTTTATAGAGGATGTCCATAATCTAATAAAGAATTAACATAGATATGTTGCAGGAAAGAAATTCTAAGAAGGTTTCTATGATGGGTTGAGCTAAGGCCTCATTTACTGGCACAATATTGACTGGGCCAGGCCTGGGTCCTTGTATTCTAAAAGCCGCGATCTGCTAGTGGGCTAGGCCACCAGTAATCTTTAGGTCTGTGGGATAAATCCAGGCCAGATAATCAGGCCCAATAATAAACAGCCTGGAGAGAGAGAGAGAGAGAGAGAGAGAGAGAGAGAGAGAGAGAGAGAGAGAGAGAATTTTTTATTCCGTGCATGTGAGGATTCCGTGCATGTGAGGCCCATGTTAGGTTTTAGTGATTCAAAGGCAAAGGCAGAAATGATGACCTTGGGCTTAAGAAAGGATGCTCCAAAAAAGAAGATATCAAATCAAAGATTGGAATATCAAAGTGGTTCTTCTTTCCTAATCAGTTTTATTTAATAATTTATATCAAAGTGCTCTCTTCCTGTATGACTAAAAGGAATTTACATAGAGAGAATACAAAAGAAGTTTACATCTACTTGGGGACTTGGTTAAGAACAGGTATAATTCATGGGAATTTGTGAAATCTAACATGCTACTGATAAGCATGGGCTGCTATCTAAAGCCATGTTCAAAATGGGATTCTTAGGACAATACATTTTAGTGACGTAAATGGGTGCAATGGATTAAGAAAGCTAAGAGAAACCCAAGGCAAGTAAGATTCACCTGTCTAATCCAACCCATTGCCATCTATATCTTTTAGGAGTCCGGATCCCCTTTTTATTGAAATAGAAATATACTGTTTCAACCCATCCACATTCGCCACTCGTATAAAATCTCTAATTTCATACATCATAGTACAAAACACAAAGCAAGAAATAAATGCCTTCTATAGAGATGGCGATTGAAATAGCATTTCCCTATTTCGTGACTCATCTTTTAGGTAGGCAGGTAAAAAGGAGTCCAATGACAACTTAAGAGATGTAAAAGGGTTTGGTTCAAGTAGGGGTGGAAATCTCTTATCTAGCTCACCAACCCATTTATAGAATATGATTTCATTTCATTCCCACTAAATTTCTCAACTAAACAACCCCTTCAAGCAATTGCAAAAGCAGGTTCCACTGCAATCTCCTTAAATCAACTTTTCAAGTTTTGTAAGACACTCTAAAACTACCTTAACAGTCCACAAAAATTTGAGCTGATAATGATATTTGGAACCTTCAAAAAAAAAAAAAAAAAAAAATCACAACATATTGATTGGTTTTTTGACTATTACGCAACAGTTGCATCGCATGAATGATGGTTTCAACAGATACAGTTTTGAGTTTCCAAACCCAAATATATAATCATTGACCCCACATGGCCTACATGCAACAGAGTTAGCAGATCAATAAACTGTTCACTTTCTCAAGATCAGGCCAATAATTCCCTGTCTAGGATCTTTAGATAATAAGAGAGTTCTCAGTTGCCTTTTATAAGGCAGACAATATAGGTATGTGTCAATGCCCATAGAAATCTAACGTTTAGAAAAAGACAGCTAGAAAAGGGCAAAAGTAGGCAAGGGGTGATGAACCTTATAACATGCACACCCCACCCATTTTGCATGCCACCCGTTTGCATCCATAGAATCCACTTGGATTTAGTGCAATGTATCCATCCAACTGCTTTACCAAACGGCTCTCTCTCTCATATATGTACCATCTCCCTCCCATCAGCAGAAACAAGAAGTTATCAGAACCATTATCAGAACTTAACAGGTATAATTGCTTCATCATCTAATTCTTTTTTCAACATCATTAATTTTACTGTCTTGATTAGTATGTGATTTGGATTTCAATAGGAAGATCCCAGAGAAATAGCAAAAAACAGTAATGGGTTTGTCAAGAATCTGTTGCTTCTTTGTTAATTTGTTATTGGGGTTTGGGAGTGTGAAAGATTTTCTGAAATGAAAGAATGGTCTTGTGATGGAGCCAATGTTTATGCTTATATTGTTCCCAATAGCAACAAAGGCAACTCATGACATATTAATATCAAAATAACATGTATTTACACTTTCATCTATATCCTCTCATAATCTTCATCATCAGCAACAACATTTCTCTAAAATTGAAATTTATTAACCTTTTTTTTTTGCAAGGATGAGGATTCTTTTACTTGGGTTTTCTGTTCATATCAAATTTATTCTGTTTTCCGCTTGCTGTTTCTTTCTATGATATTTATGAAGATTCAAATGTAAAGACAGTTGGGTTGATTGAAGTTTGTCACTACATTTTGCAGGTTGATTGAACTTTGATTGAATCTCAGCAGATTTGATTCATGGAAGCCTTGATTTTTCTTGCCTAATTGATCTTTGTTTTTGAACTAAAGACCTTGGATTGACAATGTCAACGGATGCTTTCTTCTGAATTGATGTGTGAATCTGGTGACTGTTTTTGAAGCTAAAGTGTATGTGCATTGTACCTCTGTGAGATCTACAGATTTTGATATGGTGGTTCAGTTTATGTTGTCTGTCAGCGGTTAGTAAGACCAGCAATGCAATTAGTTATTATGCTTTAAGATTGTAGGTCTCAGATTATTTTGTTGTGGCTCTCTTCTTTTCTGTTGTTTTCAACTCACCTTTTAGAACCTTCCATCTTCTATGAGTTCAACATTGTCCTTAGTTATGTTACAAGAAGTAAATCTATGAGGGATTTGGGCTTGTGGGTCCTTTTAAGAAGATCTATCAAGAGGGGAAGGGAAAAAAATTGAACAAAATTTAAGTGTGTGTTGGTCAGAAAATAGCCACCAGTTCATAGTTTGGTTTGCGGTTTGGCATTGGTTTGAGCTACCTGTTTAATTAAAGCGTGTTTCAAATTTAGTGAAAGAATTGTGAATTGAGCACATACATAATAGCCTCAAGAGTTGCGTACAGGAGAACCGAAATGAGTCTCAAAGCCTCGGATTTGGAGTTGAGATCATCTAAAGATGTAATTAAACTTCAGAGAAGTTATGTTGGTATAATGAAAGGTACAGTAAGGAAGACTTCTACAATGGAGAATAAGAACAGAGATTATAGGACTTTTGTTGGTGCAAGTAGCCGAAAATCCTTCCCTTTGAGCTATTTCAGAATAGAATCCTTCCTGGTACTTCTCTGTCTCACGGCTTCGCTACTGCTTCTTCCTCTTATATTGCCACCATTGCCTCCCCCGCCCTCCATGTTGCTGTTAGTTCCTATCATCATACTTGTTGTGCTGATGATTTTGGTTTTGATGCCCTCAGATGTCAGAGATATTACATCAAATTATGTATAAGCGGGTTGCAATATTGCTTCCATTGTCTATTTTATCAATGATTCTTCTCCCCTTTGAAAGAATACATTGCCTTTGTTCTTTTTCTTTTTTTTCTTTTTTTGTGAAAGATCACTTTGTTGAAAATGGTTTATGTAATTTGTTTTTCTTTTATCATATTCAAGTGCAGATAAATTTAAAATCACTTGTGGATACCTCTCTCTCTCTCTCTCTCTCTCTCTCTCTCTCTCTCTCTCTCTCTCTCTCTCTCTCCATATATATATATATATATATATCTAGATAATATAGGGATATAGTAATATGTAATTTGAAGAGATGATAGTGTTGTTATGAATACAATGAGTCCGGAGCTATACCAAGATTAAGCTGCACGCATAGTTTGAATGGGTGGCCCTGGAACTAAGAAACAAAGAGTTGATTCCTTTGTGAGTTTCTGGATGTTTCATTGCTCCAAAAACAAAATTTGAATGATATTGATAGAACTTCGGGAAGTCTTAAATTCTTTTGACCCCCTCACAGTTTACAGCTCATTTGTAGCTTCAAGAATATTGAATTATTATTACTCTGTTTTCTTCATCCTTGATGCCTATCATAATTGTGTGGGAAGAGTTTTTTCTGCTAGAGATACAACAACAGGCAAGATGGATTTTTACTAAACTTGTAACAATATGGATCATTAACAGGCATGCTGGATCTGTACTTAATTATTTCTTACTTTCTTGTATTATTTGTTTGGCTTTCCTTGTTTCCGATGTACTTCGTTAGCTAGATTTAGATTTCCAAATCCATTGTTTTAGTGAACTCATAGTATCATAATATCATCATCAACAAGGACTCAAGCTTTTTATCTGAAGATGCCTTTGTGAGTTCTGTCTTTACACTGGTAGTTTTTGAAGTACACTCATATTGAAGTATGGAAAGTTTTTCCTAGATGACTACCAATCTGACACAACCCCTTTTTTTTTGTTACCTGGTTTTGGGACAACACATGAAATACCAACACAAGTGAGACTTATAATTGTTATACTATGTCCTCCAATATTTTTCCATATAGCTTATATGGATATATGATTTACAAGAGTACTGGTTTCGCACAGTAATTGCACAGAAAGCATTGTAGGTAATAAGTATTGCTCCCTGAAATTCATGCACAAATTGAAACACCTGATTGCCCTGTACAAATCTAAAATCTAGGTTCCCTCAATATCACAAAGTAGGTAACATATATAGATTGTAGCATATCTGATGTTAAAATTTTCTTCCTAAAGTTCCTGCATCCGATTCGTTATTGGAAGTTCAATGTAGAGGCCTGGAGGAAAACTAGGCTCCAAGGGCATTGGAGTACCAGTTATGATGAAGCAATTCTGCACAAGCTCTAATTGGGCTGGTCGATATTACTGAGTCAAATGAAGCTTAGGGCATGCTTGTTTTATGTAATTGAATACCTAAAAAATGAAGAACCAAAGATGAATATTCAAAAAATGACCACCAAATCACCTCCCTTTAGTGGAATTTGAATCAAAGGAAGATAAGAAATAAATATCCAGCCATCATACTAGTAATTCAATAACTGAGAAAGTCAAGTTCCCGTCTTTATTTCCACTTTGTATCTTTCAAACTCTCACCTCTTTAATCATCCTTCAGTGGTGCTCATTTACCGTGAATTCCTATGTACTTTATGCAAACAAAGAGGTCCTTTCTTACATATTCAGGATGCAATCTGGAGTATTATAGAGGTTTTTCAATGGCAATCTCACTGTTGAAGGTGGTTCCTTTAATGAGATAGCTATGATAAACAGATACTTCAAAAATAGGCAACCTATCCATATCATATCACATTGGATACTTGGATTTTATATGCCACATCGATGGTGTTAATTCATTGGGGGTTAATGTTGTGCATATTGCTTATATTGAAAGGTTGCTGTTGTAGTATTGTTGTGGATGAAAAAACAAAGCCTAGCATCGACGACGCTCATGCTGTATCCTTGGTCATTTCCATGTCCTTGGCGTATTGATGATGTTCTTGATGCGGTTGCACCAAAAGTCTTATCCACAAGGGTCCTTTTTTAATCTTTCTCAGTTGGATTGATTCATTTTTAGGAAGACTTTGAAGTACATGTTGAGACATTTTCATCATTCCTGCATTTCCCCCTCTTTCAAAGTTGTTTACACTCCAGTCTTTTACTCAATAATATCTCATGATAGTTTCCTTTTTGGTCAAAAACATCTCAGGGTATTTCTAGTCAGGTAAAATTATCCAAGGCAATGGCTAAGGGACCACTCAGGCCCACCTATGATAATCATTAACCCCCAACTGGGACTGTCATAAAATTGGCACTCATCCCATTTTGACAATGATGTGATCCTCCCTCTCTGTTAGATTAATCATGCAAAATATAACATGAACATTCATCGAAGGGCTGGAAAATTATTTAAGAATTCATAAGGCTCCTTGAGTGACCCACATACTAACTAAAAACCTGAACTGCATACAATAATCATTCATTGGTGTGGGCACTTGCCAAATTTTCCGCAAATAAGAGATGACTATGCCATCAGATTAATCACATATAAAATGTATGGAGTTTCTATGTTTTCATATCTGATTCAAGGTAAGCCCATCGCCCATCGAGGATCTTACCAGGGCCCATTTTTGTTCTTTGCTATTCAGACTTTTGAAAAATAGGCCCCGCTTCTAAGCCTCATAAATTTCTTGTTTGGATGATCCATTCATCAATTTTAATGATTTTCACCATACAGTAACTTCAATGTGATGATTCAAATTCCTAATCAAACAAAGTGAGCAAACCGAGTCTTTCACCACCGACCAAAAAGAGTGAATCATACTTTGCAAGTTCCTCATCAATGGTGTCACATAATGTCTTAATTTTTTTAGCACAAGTATCACATGATAAAGCAAGAATTTTTTTACCCTGAATCCATTTTCTCGTAAAAATTTCACACTATTTTGTAGATATAAAAGAGAAACACCAGGCTGTCCCAACAAACTAGTTTATACTGGGTACCAAAAAAAAAAAAAAAAAAAAAAAAAACAAACAAACAAACTTGTTTACAAATTGTTCATGCTCTGGCCGAATAGCAGATGGTTGATATCCCATATACCTGCCCCCATGAGTCGATCAGAACCATCCACTCCATCATAAACAGACAGAAAGACAACATCCAGCTTCATCAGATGGCTGGAATCATAGGTGTTAAAGAATTGCCCATTCATAATGGGGCCCATCAGAGAACACCTTATACTATCTTCCATTCATTCAAGCATCATAGCATCTCTTAAAAAAGAAATATTGGGTTCCTTCTATCTCCATTTCCACCAAGGAACAGATATATATACAAAGAGTGCACTCCCACACAATGCCAAATGAAAGAAGAATAAATGCATATCTATCAGAAACAGTATGTCACTTTTCTCCCATCACAATAACAGCATTTTCAATGAATCTTTTTTCATTTCAACTATACATACATTTAAAAAAATCATTAAGAATAAAAAATTAAAAATAAAACCCACCAAATGGCCAAAAAAACCACATGTATATCATTGCTCATACTTGCATAAGAAAAAAAGATTGGGCATCAAAAGAACCCAATAGAACACATGAAATTGATATTTCACCTTCAGTTCATAGATTTTAAGGAACCTCTCATAAAAATTATAGATAAAAAAGACAAAAGAATATACCCACCTCTGTTTTACAATATCTTCTCTATCAGTCTCTGCTTCACTTGCCTCCTTTCGTAGAGTGCGTCAGTTGCAATCACATGACTTCTATTATTTTTCACGATTTCCTGCAATCAACGTCTAAGTAGAATCACCCAAGCTCAAAACCAATGGAAGTGGAGGGTGGGAAATGAAATTGTGTATATATTTTTTTTTTAATGCTACATTTTTTCATAGAATAGAATGTATGCCTCAGACTGAAGGACCTCAGTCAAAGAAACCTCATGCACATGAGTATCACTGGCGTAATGCCACGTGGAATTTCCTCCCTCTTTCTCGATTTTCCCTCTGCTCCTTGCACCTTTGATATATGCTACATAGTGGCCTCCTCTCATAGTCCCTGAATGCTCCACCACCCCAACCAGACGGTACGTACATTTCTCCATCTCCCCACTCCTGAGAAATAGATGATCACATGAGCAAGTAATGCACAAAATAGAACAGTGCAGTGGCATATGGAAATTTTAGATTTTATCTAAGTGGGTTCCTGTTTGCAAATTCACAAAACTATAATAATGGAAGCCACAGGTAAAGCAACAGCTCCAAAATGTGAGGATGTATGAATGCCTAACTTAAAGTTGGATAGAAGGGCATGCAATTAAGGTGCGCCTAACATGCATGTAGCAGAGAGCTTTTGCAATTAATTGAAGAATTAGAATTTCCAATCTACTTGAACAAGAGAAGATCAGTTTCTGTTGTTACAGATTGTAGAATATCATAACACTGTTTAAAATCCACGTATGATCATAACATTCACAAGGTCACAATCAAATTGCAATGGTTTCCACAACTACCACTTACAAAATATGGATTCTAGAAATTGAGTATCATCATTTATTTGCAAATAACAAGACCACCTGATTAATACATGTAAAAGAAGTGCAGAAGAAATCAACTGTACCAGAATTACGGTTTAAAGACAAAAGAAACTTCTCTGAGGAAGCTTTACCCTCCATATTAAGAATGAAACAACATTTCTACTCTACAACAGAATGCACAAGACTGAAACAAAGCCAAAAACCTATTTATAATCCAGATCATTTGTTAAAGGCCACACCAAAAGGACCAGATCATCACAAGCTACCACGTAGCAGCATATTCATAGCTAGTTATGGACCATGGACCAGGGTTGCCATGCAGGGCACCACCACCTATACATGAGCAAAGGATCCCAATATGTGACAGACGACATCATTTGTCTGGGTTATCCGACGCTACCACCAAACAGATACTCCACATCGACACCTTTGCATCCTTACCTGGCGACTGTCAGCCAATCAGACAGGGCTGGCCATGGTCAGTGAGGTAAAAGGGTCAGCAAAATGCATGACCCAAGCCACTCCCAGTATCCCTCAAAGGATCAACCAATAAAAACCTTATGTTCCTTGCTACTACCCCATAATGCAAGCAAGCAGCAACCCCAAACATTATCATAAGTTTGAATGATAGGGATGTCCATGAACCTTAAAGACATCTAAAACTTCCTAATAGCTCGGAATTTACTTGCTGTAAGAGGTTCATGAGTCCCCTGACTTCACAGACGTCCCAAATGGACATAGGGACACAGTAACTTCTCCAAGAGGAGTGGGTATGTAAAGTGTTCTTTATTAATTGTATCATGATCCTAATTATCACATGCTGCAACTGATGGAAAATAAATGGATTATGAACTACTATTTTTTTCCTTTTTATCATTTTTCATCTTTAAAAAAAAATTCCTACAATTGCCGATACAAATCACAGTATGATTTGATTTAATCCCTTGAACAATTTGTGACATGATTTCGACCTTCACAAAGAATGGCAATACATAATTTGCAACACATCAGCCGGGCACAATAATCTCCAAGGGATGAATCCCCTATTTAAAGTAGGCTATGTCTACAGCTAATTAATACATATTCTCGCACTACTTTTTTTTTTTTTTCTAAAATGGGCATGGCATAGGCAGTAGCTATGGAACCCCATAGTTCCTGTGCAATTCAACAATACCAAAAACAGAAGCAATAATTTCCTCCGTTACATTGAGAATCCATTCATTACAAGCATGTTTTCTGCTTCCTAGTCAGCATACTTCAGATCATCCATAGAGAGCTCCTGAATTCTCCCATCTATATATACAAGTCTTTTAGTCCTACCAGTAGCCACTCTAGCAAATAAAACCACTTCTTATAATTCTTCCTATTAAATAAAGTAGCACAGTTGGAAGGTGCTCGGTATCGCAACCATACGGTTGGGGATTTCAGTCACATTACGATTGGGAAAAAAGAAGGAAAAACTATAGGATGAAGTCCAAATATAGAGGGAAAACCCTGATTTGGACTTACTCATTCCACTTAATATACTTAGCAGGTTTTTAAAACTCACTCAATGCTTACTAGACCCAACTCGACTCGACCCCTGCCGAATTGGGGGCCAAGCCCAAGTTTTAAAATCCTGATACTTATAGAATGCGTTTGTGATGAAAAACAGCACCTTCAACTACCCTAATAAATTTACACACCACTAATTAGGATGACCACTCATCCAAAATACACAAATTGCCAAGTGATGAAAAACAGCCCCTTCAACTACTCCAATAAATTTAACAACTTAGATGAACATTGATCCACCATAAACAATTTGAGCTGTTTTTCCTCACAGTTCCACACCAAGAAACTAAAAAAATCTCAATCATACATAATAACCTCGAGAACATTTAGATCATGAATCCACGTCAGGCATCAGCTCCTCACTTTCTTACCTTTGTAAAACTCTCACTAAACTGGAAGGGTGCTGAAGCCAGCAAATAGGTGGTTGACATCAGTTCCGAGGATTAGAAAACCCACAGCAGGCAGATCCCAAAACTCTCCTTACCGTTCCTTGAAAGGTCTTTTAGATATTTGAATGCTCCCATACCAAATTGAAATCTTTGATTTGAAGAAAAAACTAGGTTAAAATGAAATAATAAGGAAATTAGAAAGAGAAGGGGTTTTGGAGAAGAAGAAATAAATTGGGATAGAATGGAAGAATGGTTAGTACTTAGGATTGGACTACTAGACTCCTAGCTTTACAAGTAATTTTTTTTTTTTTTTTCACAAATAACAGATTACCCTCTCATGTTTACTAATAATTAGAGAGCAGTAAAAAAATCTGAAAAATTATAAATAGTCGATGTACATCTCTCAAAACTATTTAAGCTTCCTACATGGAGACTACAACTGCCAGGTAGCAGTAGAACTGTGAAGTGCATTACCTGAGAATCTCCAACTGGTGGCAGCTCAAAATGAGAAGGAAAGCAAGGTAGCCTTTCCATGGACAAAATTTGATCATTGCAAGGAGGTAAAAGTCGCAAGAAATGGCAATAGACCAGCTAGGTTTGCTTGTACAGACACAAGGGACAACATAGTTACACTTAACACTTAACACAGAGAGAGGCATCCATATGGAGCTCGCCCACTCCAAAGAACACCTTAATGAAGTGGCTTTATCCAAAAAAAAAGTATAAATAAAGGCAAGACAACGTAGCTTAGGTACAACAAAAATAAATAAATAAAAATTAGTAGAACGGAAACATAATGCTCAAGTCAAAAGAAAGATTATAATACCACAACTACACTAAGGAACAGAAAAGCTTAGGTGAATGTACCTGGGATCCATATATGGGCAAAGATCTAGTGTGTCCCTAAAGCTCACATGACCACTCAACTTGCTCAAGCGACCACGAGCATCTTGGCTGAATCTCTTCAGATGAATTGTTAGAATAGACGGGGCCTTGCTAATAAGAATCCTTTTTCTTGCATTCCTCTTGACCTTTGTACTTTCTGAATCAATGTCCTCAGATTCACTGTCAGCCAATTCATTCCCACCAACTGATGAGTGGGATACACTTCTCCGCCCTTGATCAACCTTGCTTAATATGTCTCTGTCCTTAAAATCACAGTGGGAATTTTCACTATATGAGTCGCCTGAACTCACTTGTGCACTAGTTTTATCATGAAGTGAACTGCATGATACGCCTTCAGGAGCATGGTTTGGCGTACCAAATTCTTTTTCTCCTAGGGAAACTTTGGGAGAGTGGGCCGGAACATTGGATACAGGGTATAAAATGTCTAAACCCTTCTCATTTCCAAGTTTCCCAAACTCACATGCATCATGATTCGATTCATCAGTATGATTAACCATTTTTAGTTCGGCATTAGCACTTGCAGCATCTATTCTTTCCATATGAAAGCTTGAGTTTCCAGAGGTATTTGCAGAATCTTCATTCCTTGTCAACTCTCCATTCCCTAATGGTGTGAATTCATCTCGACTGGCCTGATACTTCAATGATTTGGACAGCTTACTGCTTCTAACAACTTGCCCTTTTCTGTCTCTAGCTTCCACCGTTTGACGTCGCAAAATTTTAGAACAGCTCTCACAATGCCATGCATGTTCTTCAGAAAGAAGCTCCGGTTTTGTGAAATGAGCCATGCAGCTATCAATAGATACTTGAGCATTTGTGTTATCAACCTCATCTTGATTAGAATCGCTGCTGTTTCCGGCTAATAAAGCCAAATCCATATCTTCATTAGCATGAAAGTTCGGATCACCCATCCTGAATTCTGTCTTGGTATCAGAAACTGTCTCCGGCTCATTAAACAAGTCACCTAACCCATCAAACTCAAGTTCAGTTTGCTCCCAGCCATTGACAGATGAGGCTGTTGGATTGACATGCTTGAATGAGACATCTTCAATCGCTGCAGTCACAGGGTTTTGGGAATCTCCTTGTAAACCTACAATCTCTTCAGTTATAGAAGCCTCCTCTTTATATGGAAGCAACAAAACTTCGGAATCTTGAACACATAAAGGAACGTCATCTTTAGGAAACTCATCTTGATTCAGGGAGTGCACATTGCTCAGAACTTCACAAGTACTTTGCATAACATCCTCATTATATGAGACCTGTGTGCTTCTAGAGTCTTCAATAGCTGAAATATCATAATTCTGAGAAATGGAACTGGTACTGTCTGATAATGTTTCTGAACCAAGAATATCCAACCATGTAGTATCTAGCACAGCCGAAGGAATTGTTTCTTTTGTGTCAGGTTTATTAGATGCAGTCATACAAGAAGATTTGCAGCACTCAGACGGCAAACTAACTAGTGTTGCAGACTGAGTTGACGCTGAAGCTACATTGTTGTTCCTCCTTTCTCGAAATTTCCCACCTTTACCACCTTCCTTTAAAGGTATCTTTGTTTTCTTAGGACGAGTAACCTGAGCTTTCTTAGATGATGGGGGTTTCTTCATGGGGACTGGTAGGGAAAGGTCCAAAAAAGGCTCATAAACTATTGACGAGTGCCCACATTCTACACAACATATAGTACTAGAGAGCTGGCCCCCAAAAATCACATCCACAAAAGTAGGCACAGAAGTTGAACCCGAAGCAACCTCAACTTCACTAGAGGAAGTTAGTGCCTTTCTTGCGCCCAACTCCTCAGTATGCAACCCATCAAGTAAATACCGGAGCAACTCATGGCTATCCTGTTGCTGGTATCCCCTAAACTGTGGTGCCTTGGAACATATGCACCCAAAAAGGGCTTTGGGATTTTTGCAGCTTTTGAAATCAGATTCGGTGCTCGTTTCACTAAAGAGCTTCTTCAAAGCCATGGTCAGAGGTCCGACCAACTGTTCCATGTTCATGAAGTAAGCTCGTAAAAGATCCATAGAGAGAAGATTCTGCATGACCGAATTAAAAAAGCAAGTGTTTCCAAGGTTGACCAAACCTCTAACAACGTAAATTCTAGCATCTGAAACCAAACATTCCCCATTTTCTAACTTCTTCCCTAGTTCGCCGCCACTAAACCAAATATCCTCAACATCGATCGCAGCTCCTTTTGATGAGCACCTCTTAATCAATTCTTGTACTTCAGATAGGATATCATTTCTTTCACTGTGTTCTTCTGTTTTTTCTGTCGAAATCACTGAATTGCAAGAAAAGCACCAGCTGAGAAGAGGGTTGTCAAATTGAACTGCACACGGATGACGGGTTTGTCTAGCATGACGAAGAGCATGGTTTTGAGGTACTAAATCACCCACAGCCCCTCCACATGCACAATGACCACATTCCAAACAAACCCAAATGCATTTGGGTTCCAACATCAAATCAACTGAACCTACTCCTTTCTTCTTACCCTGTTTACCCCTTCCCTTGCCCACCTTCCTATCTCGAGCAGGCCCATCCCTACAATCTTCACACTTAACAGCATCTTCAAACTCTATTTTCGATGAGATCTTATCCAAGTCAACACCCTTATCAATATGATTACATGGTTTTCTCTCCTTTGCTACTGAGACTCTCTCTTTCTCAGTATCAACTGTTGGGTTTGAAGGCTCTCGAACACTGTGTAGAGTATTTGAAGAGACTCCCTTCTCCTTATGCGCGCTTCGCGCCTTCTTCTTAATTTTCTTTCCCATCTATTCTTGGACTACTACAAAATTGCATTCACCAAAAACCTTCAAAATACAAGCAAAAGAGCATCAAAACACAAACAAACAAACAAAAAATCTCCTCCAAATTCATCCTAGTAAAAACAGCAAATATATCCAGGAGAAAAGGAAAATACATTAAGCAATGAAAATGCCAGAATAACCTGCAAATGATCTGTCTTACAAAAAGAATACCACTATCACAGGAATAGAAACAAAAAGAATTCCATCGAATTGCTACTAATTAAAACGCATCCAAAGAATCACAAAATGCCAAAATAGAACTTCCAGAAACAAATATAGCAACAAGACATAAGACATGCATCCTCCGCAATATTCAGAGAAACATACAACAAGGAATCCACTCTCAAGAAGAGCCCAGATCATATTTTGCAGTAAAATGCAAAACAGCGTATCAAAAATGACCAGAAGTTCCCTAAAACTACTCTTAGTAATCATAGAAACAATGAAGGAACTTGCAATAACTGATTTCCTGCCATAGCATACAAAGATTCAAAAATAACCACTAAAAAACTATGCTTATAAGACTAACTATATCATATTCTGAATGAGAATCACTTATATCTGAGCAATAAAGCATCATAAAAAGAGGATGATAAAAACACTCCTTAAAACTCATACAACAACCATACCATACAGATCATACTCCCCGAACTGACCGCTTACTCATGAAGAGATTCGATATACCCACCAAATAATCCATGTTAAGAGAACACCCTAGATTGGATTTTGCAGTTGAAATAGCAAAACAGAAATTTCAATAGCAATCAAACAGAAGAACTTCTTAAACCACTTTCCCACTTCAACAATCACAGACACATCAATAACAAAAAGAGAAAAGAAAAAAAAAAGAATCAACAGAAATATAGAAAAGAACCAACAGCTGATTTCTGTTAAATATTCCGAGATTCGATCAACCCAAAAAGGAGGACCCCAGTCTAGAGGACCAACCCCATATTGTATTCTGCACTAAAAACCTCAAAACAGAAATCTCAGGAACCAGTCAACCATAAATAATGCTCAGAAAGTTCCCATCGAAAACTCATCCTTAAAAGCATACATAAATCCAACAAAAAAAACAAAGAACCCAATCGGTTTCTGCTGAATACACCAAGATTCAAGGAACCCACTTCAAACTTGGTGTTTAGAGAAGAACCCAGATCTTATTTTTTCGATTAAAATGGAAAAATCTGAAAGTAGAGATCGCAGAAGCAATCCATCAAACAGGAGGAGGGCATAAAAGAAATGAGAAAAAAAAAAAGAAGCAGAAGAAGAAGGAAGGATAAGATCGAACAGTACATTCACCTAAAGAAACACGCAATCCAGAACTGTTTAAGAGGCATCGGTTGATTTGCATTTGCAATGGGGTTAGGAGATGGATTGGAGTCGTCGAGTGGATGAAATCGCAGTGAAGATGGGAATGGGAGAGTGGGGTGCGCATTTTAACCCGTGCGCACCACCCCGTTCCCCTAAAGACAGTGTCCGAAAGAGGAGGGGGGTTAAAAGAGAAATGAGAGGGTTTTTTATCTTAATCTCACTGACTGACCCTCCAGCTGCTAGGCCCTAGCCCTAGCCCTAGCCCTAGCCCTAGCCCTAACCCTAGCCCTAGGGTAGTAAAACTGCATTCAAGGTATCAAAATGAAGGAGATTTCTTATCTTATCTAAAAATAGAAATGTCAAGATGGTCTCATGATTGGGGGTTGATGGGCCCACTTTACGGTTCGGTCCATTCGAGTAGACCATCAAACTGGGACTGCGTTAGGTTTTGGCAATTGGTATCCATCCAAATACACTGGACCGTTAGATTGACTATACACTCATTTTTTAAGGTAGAAACTTGTAGGAGGTTGTAGATCGAGTGGTTTGAATGATGATCTGAGCCTCCATCACTATAAAAGGGGCCGCGGGGTTGGACGGGGGGGGGGGTCGAGGTGGGCCCCGTCGAGTGGCTTCCAAATTTAAATCTTTATAATAGTTTGGTACTAAACTTAAAATGGATCAATCTTGATCAAGTTAATGTACATGGGGCCGACTGGATCTAATCCAACAATTTATCCTCATGGGACCCGTTGTGTAATAAATGAAGATCATACGACCTTAGCTTACCTAAATGGGATCCATTGTAACCAACACTTCTGTCCTTCTATTCAACCTTGATTTTGTGCCATCTCCCCATGGAACTCTATTTTAGGTACGGCATGGTCTTCTGGTCTGAATATGTATGGGTTGGTTGCAGGTGAGGAGAGATCTTGACCCACATTTAAATAGATTGGCCATGGGTTGATCTACCTAATTTAGCTAAACTCTCTATTTAAACCTAATTAGGATAGGCCCAAACATTTGAAGTGATTTTGTTTTTTTTTTTGGGCACCTGAAGTTGTAGGGTGACAATCTCCCCAAAATTTTAGGAAGTTTTCATGGTTCTGTCCTTGCTCTTTCCAATCAATTCCTAGAGAAAATGATATATACACATCATTTTCCTGATGGAAGATGCTTTGACATCATTGGAGGATCTTTTACACTGCTTTTAGAATGTTAAAATCACATTTTGTGAAGATACACTGCTCATTCAATTGTGTAAGAAACAAGTGATAACATGTATTTATATTTAGATTCGTTCATGGACAACTTTATTTATATTTAAATTCGCTCATGCTAACTTAATATGATAAATTTTAAGAATTATAAGCTTGCATGACATTGTTTTCAATATTTAATATTCTTGTCATATTTTTCTATATTTTGTAAGCTCTATCATGTGCAACTTGGTTGAGTAGACTCACCTTTAAGTCTGAATTTTAAAACCATGTAATAACATAATCAGTTAGGCTCCACAGTCTTGAAGTTCTCCTAATCAAATAGAGATGCAAGATTTTGGAGGGACCAAAAAATTTGAGTATAAGTCCCTCTGCTGTTATGTTAAGTTTTATGCTTTTTTTTTTATAGTGGCCCCTCCATTTTACTTTTTTAAACATTGCAGTCCCCACAAGTAAAATTTTTCGTCTTTCAACTGCATGTCTTTCCCTTCACGTTGTGGAAAATTAATTCTAAGAAAAATTTCATCCCCAAAGGAATTTATTTTCGACAAATCGCGGAAAGCTTATTCCATTTTTACACGTTTTTTAAAAAAAAGCGACCGCACCATACATAAATTTTATTATAGTGTAGAATTTGATTTTCCTACTTCTTATTTTTTCCATGGAAAACCAACTACACAAACATGCCTTTAAATCTTAAGATTTGCCACCAATCCACAGACGACTCAGTAGCATAGGCTCAGCGGAACCCGGGAAATTTTGGAAACCCCCCTATTTTATGATTCTTTATTAGCTAGGTTTTTTTATTTATGTTCTCCAAAAAAAAAAAAAAATTCTTATTTTTGCATGGAGACCCCAAGGAATATTTTCTTGCTCCGCCAGAGCATAGGCCTACCAGGTCACCGAACCCCCGCTCTCATGGTTGGTGTTCCACTCCTGTGCCAATGAGGCAACAATAATAATAATTTCTCCATGACTGTCCTAAGATAAGATTGTCAAAGTATCACAGATGCTATATAATTACATAAGGTGGCCCAAGTTTTTCAACCAAAACTGCTGACAAACACTAGCCCTCCATGGACAATGTCTCACCCTTGAAAGGATAAGGGCAATCCACTGAACCTGTAACATGACACATGACCAACTACTTCATCTCTTGGAGAACCAATCATGTGTCCTAACGCGGTCAATCCAATGGTGGACTCCACTCCTGTTAAAGATCTAGCCAATGCCCTACTTCAACTTTCGTAGAGCTAATCGCATGTCTGAGGGTGATCAATCTAATGATGAGCTCCACTCCAGTTAAAAATATGGTGCAATGGCAATAAAGAGGGTTGTTAGAGATGTGAGAGCAGTTAAAATTAAAGGAAGTGGGACACGACTATTGAATTGGAGAGTGCTCCCCACTGTAAGAGTGTGTGCAAATTGAGATGACATCTCAATAAGCATTGGCAGTGGAATTTTCAGGTAGGTAACAAAAAGGATATGATGCCAGTTACAAATGGGCGTATAGATGAGTCCTTTGGGTCTACAGAAAGGGTTGCCATTGTGAGATTTCTAAAAAAGAATGGCTCGTTTTGCAATATCCCTCTCTCTATATATATAGATATAGAGAGAGAGAGAGTCAAAAATGTTATCTTGAGTACCAAAGAGAAATAGAAAGCTAGTAGATAGTAGATCAACAATCATGAGTAGTAAAGGGCGAAAGACTAAAGGGTGCGTCGTGGTAGAGAGTAAACTTATTTTGATTTTTCGAATAGTCCACTGTTTCAATTGGTGCAGCACAGTTTTCTTACGAAAAAGAAAAGATTAAACTAAATTTCCCAGACGATTTTGATATCCTGAAAGAGAGGTAGCTAGGAACATAAGATCCCTCTCTTCCATAGAAAAGAAATCTGCATAGCTCTCTAATGGCTAAAGTCTGATGTCAAATAATGAGTGACATCTAGGCAGATGAGCTTAGATGAAAATAGAAGTCTTTTTCTATGTCATGCTGCCCCCACCAATGGCTATAGATGAAAATAGATGTGCCTTTTTCTCTGTCATGCTGCCCCCACCAATGGCTAATTAATAAAGGGGAGTGAGTGATCAATTGCTCTCGATAGATTGACTACCCAAAGGCCCATTTTGGATGATAGAACCCCATCAATTTGATTGATGACCATGGAAACGTTGGTATATATTCTCACTGTTATTCAATGCAGATTTTTTTGTCATATTGATAGTTTTACGTGGAACTTTCACCATTGATGAAAGTTGCTGGATTTTTTGTGAGAGACTTTAATTCAGGGGAATCCGCTTCATCACCGAAGCATAAAGCATATTCCCCCCTTTTGCAGTCACTTCAAGATGTTTGACCAGTAGTTACAGATAACATTTCATGAAAAAGTACAGAGGTTTGTAGAATTGCTTATATCTTCTGCAATGATAGCCCAAGAGAATGACCGGAATGTGCAGCTGCACGCGATTATAGATGTCCGAAGACTTCCCATAGAGATCCATGTTTGTTCAACTGCAACAAATGTTACTTCAGGTGTCTGTGCCATCCGGCACATATGGCCACAAAGAAGAGTGCCCATGCTACAGTGAGTACTGGAAGACAGAGAGGTAAACCCAGATAACCTCAAACAAACATGCATGAAGTTTCCCATTTTCATAAGCTTTTGATGTGTTACACCCCTACCCGAACTAATCGTAATTAAGGCTAATTAATTAAGATTAATGCTAATTAAGCATGAATAATTGGACTAATCAAGGTTGATGACCAAAGAGAGACAAACCAGTCTCAAATGACACATTAAGCCTAATGATAGGGATTTGAATGAAATTAAATGGATTAAAATGAGTATAGACTCAAACAAGGTGAGCCAAGGACTTTTTCGTAAATACGGGTTTTCGCGTATTTCGTCAAATACGAAAATTCTTGATACCAACGTGTGTATCTCGAAGAGTACGTCAACTTTCATAATAGGCACAATTCCATTTGACCTCAAATGGACCAAGTGAAGAGTCATTTGACTCAAAATGAAAATATGCTAAATAAGTGGGGGTTTTGGTGTTAAGAGGCTTATATTAGAATGAGAAGGGAGGAAATGAACTCATTTCTCATTTTCATCTCAAGAAGCCCTAGAGCTCTCCATTTTTCTCATTTTCCCTTTTCATTCCTCTTCATTGAGAGTGAGATAAGGAGTGATTGAATGGACTTCTGAAGAAAGAAAGCATCAACTTCATCTTCTTCCCTAAGCAAATCCACCATTGTTGAAGAGAAAAGCTTGAGAGGGATCTCAAGAATCAATTGCTTTGAGCTACAAGTAAGTAATGGACCTTCCTTTATGATTTCCCAAGTCCATTAGTGATTAAGTAGTGATTCCTAGTACCAATGACTCATGGGAGTTCATTTGGGTGTTTTTATGATTAGGGTTTGAAATTGGAAGATTGGGTCTCAAGCCAAACTAAGTGAAAGAGGGTTTTTGGCCAATAGCTTCCAAAAAGGCAAGTATAAACATTGCTTGTAGTTAATATTGATCATTGTAATTGTTTATAGATTTGTCATGGATTTTAGGCATTTTATATTGGATTTTGGGTTGATTATGAATGTTTAATGAAGTGATTAAGGGATGATTAGAAGTGTGATTATGGATGAATGTGAATGGATGATGTATGAGAGGGAACAGGAGGTTCCATTTTACCTTGCAGGTTGTGGAAGTGTAATGGAGAAAAGAATGGAGAAGGAGAGTGAACTGAACAGAATTCGGGTTGAAATTCTGCGCGGTTCGCTCGAGCGAACTGGGGGTTCGCTCGAGCGAACTAGGTTCTGTTTTGGGCGAAATAGAGTTCTGAAGGTTCGCTCGAGCGAACATTTAGTTCGCTCGAGCGAACATGTTTCTGTGAGAGTTCGCTCGAGCGAACAGTGAGTTCGCTTGAGTGACCATCGTTCTGCCCGGGGTCCGCTCGAGCGAACAGTGGGTCCGCTCGAGCGAACCCGTTTCTGGCCCAGTAACATTATTTAGCGAAAATTCGGTGAATTTTGAGTTTTGGATTTTTACGAGAATTTGGAGTATAACTCTTAAGTATAAATACGTTTCCGATTAGTTTTAAGACTAATCATCGGTTAATCAAATCATGAAGAATTAATGGTGTTTTAAAGAGAAGAAAAAGTGGTTCCTTGGATGAACCATATAATTGGATAAGGCCTAAGCTCCATGGGTGTTAATTAAGGGGACTTGAAATGCACATACTAAACATACAAATGTGATGTCCATCGTGAATAACACGTGCATTTGGAAACCAACGGTTACACCCG